>LPNX010826811.1:479974-570623 GCA_001517045.1 Pseudotsuga menziesii
ATGACATGGGAGGATTCTCAATTTTTAAATCATTATCCATTTTCTTTGAATGATATCCAAATGTCTACAATCACTCATGCAATGATTTATATTGAAGGCCACATGCAGATGCATATGCATTATCATGAGATGATCTGCTCAAAGATGTCTCTAAAAAGAGAGAAATATTAAGTTAACAATTTAAAGTTTGATTAAGTCAAGATACTTATGCATGTATGCACAATTTTGCATGTGCATAAATCCGTGTACCATGATCTCAATACAATACACTAGATTCTCTAGATGAATATGAAAATCTTCAAGTACCAACACACGTTCATGTTTGACTATATGTCCTTGTCTCATTGGACTACCTAGGGCGTTTATGACTCAAAAAATGAACCAATGACTCCTTTAGAAATTACTCATCTTGATCCAAATATACGCCTATAAATCTATGACAAGCACAATTATAATTTGTCCCAAGAATTAGAATTAATTGACCATATTCTAATACATCACAAAAAATAGTATTTCTTCCACCTGTGAAGATATGACAAGATCCAGAAAAAGACCTAAACCCAAAACCTTATGCGATCGTCTACAATAATCCATAGGTGTGTGTGGAAGTTATATAGTTTTCTCAGCTTTCTAGAAGCTATATGTCAAATTCATTAGCAGAGGCTTGTATTGATAGGTTGAAGTTGGGTTAAAAGAGGTACTAGTTCAACTATAAATGCCTGAAGCTAAAGTATGAGCAACCATGTGCTTGAGGAAACATAAAGTAGGTTCAATGATTGTTCCATCAATAAATTTTGGTGATTTGAGCATTGATGTGCCAAAAAATGTGCAAATGATAGATTTAGAAGGGTCACACATGTATTTGTGTTAATTGGGAAAAACAAATAAATTATAAAGGATAAGTACATGATAGAATGTTGAATGTACATGATAGACTATGTTTTTGAAGAGGATGTTGAAACTTGAGATTTTGATGATGGAGAACCTCTTATAGAATATTGATAAATGGTTGAATCAATCAAGTATTATAAACACTTGATGAAGAGTGGAACAATGTGTGTAATTAGGCTACTTCAATACAACTAAATAAATTTCATACACATTTCATATCAAATACTCAATAGTGATTTTATTATTTAGAGTAGCATTATGGGAAATGGATGTTATTGAAAGGGTTTGTGCCTAACATACTTGCTAGACCTTTATATTTTAGTTATGTTGAAGGATGTAATTAGGGATATGAAATCTCAAAGTCTTATTAAAATGGATATTGAAGACTATATTCTTTCACATCTACATAAATATGACAAATTTATTAACTTTGGTGAAAATAAATAAGAATCTTAGTCCATGGGCGTACAGGCCATGCAAGCATGACCGTAGGTACCCTATGGGAGGACACCAAAGCAAGAACTTACTTTTTTCATAATTTGTAGTTCAAGAAAACCAAACTCTTTCTATTTTCAAACATAGAGGCCTTCTACTTTAAAAAACACACATAAATACAAAGTTCAAACTCTTTGATTTAAGAGCATGGCTTAATTGCTTTGAGCTACAATATAACAAAGTAAAATAAGAAACATTTTTTTTTTGCAAACACATAAATCTGAACAAAAAATAAGAACCTACAAAACAAAGAAAATTGTCGTGGCATAATTTGTGTTGCATCTAAAATTTGCTTGTGTCATGCAAACAAACTTCATGGAAACTGCTTTAACATTATAATCATTTAAAGATCTATGTAGCCAAGTTATGGCATTGCATGTAAAATTGAGACTTCTTGCAAATGCATTCTATAATATGTTCTTCCATTTCAAAAGTGTTCAAGATAGATTTATCAAAATTAGTTTATCATCAGATAAAACCTCCTTACCTAGACCAATGTTACATGAAGAGAATATATATGGAGGCTTGGTTGAAAATAGTTTGTACAAGATAATACCATTTAACAAAACAAATTACAACAAAAAAACTATCTAGTTTTTGGATTCATAAAATGTGTCAACTCTATAATAATACTAAAAACTCACCAAATCTTGTAATGATACAAGAACGAATTCTCAATTGATTGCATATTTTATAAGTTGGTACACTCAAAGTAAAAAAAAAATAAGGATGAATTTGTTCTGAGTCAATTAGATGGGTAAACAAGAAACCCTAAATAATAATTTTTTTGGAACATTCTCTATCAACCAGACATTTGACTCAAAGATTTAAAATGAAGCTAAATATGTGAACTAGTAATCTAGCATAGGGAAAATGAAGTTGAATATGCAAATTAACAGTCAAGGTTAAATACATCACCTACATTATATGAGACGACTTCCATCTACTATCTTCAAAGGCTTCAATCCACAAATTTCAATACACAAATTCACAAGACCAAAAACCCAATGTAGTGCATGTCCAAACCACCCATACTCCTTAATGTCCCCTAGGTTGTGCCTTAGTACCTATTGCATGTCCAGATGCAACAATTTGAATGTCGAGACTCTTCATGCACATATTGGAATGGTAGGAATACACAAAATCACAAGACCAAAATCCCAATGCAACGCATGTCCAAACCACCCAGACTATATTGTCCCCTAGATTGTGCCTTAATACCTATTGCATGTCTAGATGCAACTATTTGAAGGTCGAGACTCTTAATGCACATATTGGAATCGTAGGAATAGGGGGAAACACATAAAGGGTAGTGGAAGGACATGATGGAAGGAAAAATCTCTAATCAACTGCAATAAATAAAAATTGTTGAAATAAAATGTGCAAGAAGGTTAACTTATTGAATCATATCCATTGATATAGTGGACACAACCATGAATATTTGGGGGTATGAAGCAATTTTAACCTTAAGAGGAGAACTTTACATTAAAAGATAATTAAATCTACCGCCATTGTTTTAATTCTGAAATAAAAACGTTTGTCGACGTAAATATTTCCAGGTAGCCAGAGCAAGACAACGATAAAGATAGAAGGATAAAAATAAATCTAGAGATAATATTGAGTCCAAGTCAAAGTGAGGGTTAGAGTGAGTTAAATCCCAAAATTCGAAAAAGAATCATAGCAAAAGCTTAAGTAAGGACCAAAGCTTATGTCACAAGCAAAGCGCAAGCCAGAGCTAAATATCAAGTACCCACAAGTCTCAAGCTAAGTTCATAGGGAGTAAATATATGAAACTAATTGATGGTGGCACAAGAAGACACTTACCAAGAAATAAAAGACATAAATGCTTTACCTCCAATGGACCAGCACAACGAATGACCCCTGAGCCAAACGAACACAACGAATAGGGTGGCGGAAAACCAACATGACTAACGGGGTGGTAGCTAACCAAAAGAATAAGGTGGTGGATAAATATATGTTAAAATTGCCAAATGTTGCTACAACCCATATATGTTAACGATTTTTCACTCAAATGAGTTTTCGACCAAACATGTTTTCGGTGAAAAACATAGATGTTGGACAATTTATTCTCTTGAGAAAGTGAGTGACCCATACACTACAAGGTCACTATTAACTTTAACTTTTGGTCAAAAAGTTGTAAGCTATGAATTTTTCAATACCATTCTCAATGAATAGACACCCATATTCATGATTTCACACACATAAACACATGTGAACCATTCATGGGAGTCATGAAACTCGTTTCCTTTGATTTCAAAGCCTTAAGAAATTTGGAATTTGTAGGAAATGTTCCAAAAGCATGGTGAGCAGTTTTGAGAGATTTGCGGGAGCTTTTCAGGAGAGGGGAACACTGCTTTCAATGTCATTCCCACGAGTTCTTCCCAAATTACTTGTTTTTTATCCTCTTTTTCTTATTGGTTACAATGCCACATCAACGTAGTGAGGCACACATAACGCCAACTATGAAGGATGTACTTTAACAAATTTTGTGTATTTGTATAGTTTGCACTTATTTAATGCTACTCTGTCACTAATTTGCAAGTTTAATGGTTGTTGTTTTTTGTCTAAAGATTATGAAATATTTTGTTTTAATTGTTATCACCTTAAGTTTATTAAATATTTTTGTTAGTCATCTTTATTAAATATCTTTGTTAATCATATTTTTATATTTGATTAATTGTTAATTATAAATCCATATATTATGATATTAATAATATATAGAGATTATATTATTATTAAAAATTTATATTCATAATAATTATATACATTAATATTAAAATTTGGTTAATAATAATAAATATGCATATTAACATTAAAACTTAGTTAATAATGATAATATAAATGACCCGAATGCAGGTGTCCACATGTCCAGCCAACAATGTAAAGCCTCTTGGGTAGAGAGCCGGCAACGTGTCACCCCGCATGTCGGGACTTCAAAACTCCTCCCCATGTAGTTAAGGGCTCTTCATTGCGAGGAAGAGAGTATCCTATCTGGCGAAGGTAGAGGGATTCTACAGTTAATTTTTTCATCCTCCGAGGAAGAAATTGTCTTGTCTGGCAATGGAAGGGCCACCCTGTAGTACCACCTGCAATAACTCTCCTCTCATGGCCTCAGACCTGGAGCGTGTGATCGGCAGGCTAAAGGAGCGGAAAGAGGATGTGTGATGGTTCATTCTCCCGCTCTTGGTTATGGTTAGCAGTGACTTCTTTTAGCATTATTTTGGTTCGCCCATCCGGGTTTCTTCTCAATCTAGCCTTTCGGTTCCTAGATTGCCCCTGCAACAGTATTTTATGCCCCTAGCTCTGGCTTGCGAGGCATGTTCTCAGTCTCCTACTCCATTCACCTGGGTTTCTGCGCAGCTGAGGCATCTTGCTCCAATTTTGCACCTACAACATCATATTCAGCTCACCATGTCTCAACAACATGGAAACCCTCGTTGTGGTAGTGGTGCACGAAGTCGTGCCCAACGTGGTATGGGTTTGATGATGGAAGAAGTGTATGATACTAGTGTTTCCATGTCGTTTAAAGCCTTGATTGATGAATGGGAATCATGCCTGGTCACCGAGCATTTGTCTAGGGGCGGAGGGGGTGGTCAAATAAATCATTATTGGTTAATTAAAAATATGATGGGTACCTTGATGGATTAAATGTTGAGCAATTGTAATTATACTTGGAGCTTTGTGCTCTCGGCTAAGAGCAAGTTGATTGAACTAAATTCCCAACTCAACAGGTTGGATGCTACCTCTGCTTGGAAGCGCCTGGCCATTGGGCTTTGCACAGTGAGTAATGTAGAAATGGGGAGCGACAGAGCCACTGTGGGACTGTCAATGGAAAGGAGCTCGGCTCCTACACTGACAACGACGATGAACGCCCCCTTTCTGGTGCCAACCACCATCATGTCGTTGATCAACAAGTGCATCCATGAAAACAAGGAGCATGTCCGTAAGTCTTCTCCACTTCCTGTCAAGCTACCTGATTTGACTTCTGATGAAGACTTCCATGGTGGATGCCCCATCCTGGAGGAAGTTACCCCCTATTCTATTGTTGATGGGAACTCTGAAGCTGGCTCAGCCAGCTACTGGTTCCATTTTCTATTTTAAGTTTTTTTGCTTTAATTTGCTTTCAAGTCTCTTGTTTTGTGACTCCATGAACAATGTCACGGTTGATTTCGCACGTATAGTTTGGCCTCCATCTATTGATGTATTTTTTTGTCATATAAATCTAAGACAGATTCGTAGTTTTGACTAGTTGGGGTGGTGGTTCCATTGTTTCATACCACCCCAAAGACCTCTCTGTGATGTAAATTTTAATGTAAATTTTGTTTCTAATGTTTAATACATTTTGCAGACTTATAAAATATGATGATGATGATTAACATCCACTGAGACCAAATTTGCTCTATCGGACCTTAAGAAGGATAATACTTGGTTTACTTTAAAATCTTGTTCATGTGCTCAAAAATCTTGCCAAGAAAATTTCCAAGCTCACTATAGTTTTGACAAGTTAGGAGGTTATAAAGGTTTGTATTGTAGCAAATACTATGAAACTCAAATCTAATATGGGTGTTAGCAAGGCACTCTAAGAGAAAGTGATTTTTACCCTCGATGCTCATAGACTCACACATATGGCAAACCCTTTCCACCCATGGAGTTTTAGGAATAGACCAATGCTTTGTTTCACTATGGAGTTCATGAGAGTTCATTCTAATCTTGTCCATATTAATTTTCTTCCATGAGCTAGTTACTACAGAGAGATACTTCTGATCTTCCAAGCTAGGATTAATGACCTCCTTATAGTATCTTAATTTTCTCTTAACCGCTAAATTTTCCTCACACCAAAATTTCTCTTTAAACTTAGAAGTAATAATATTTTTGATATTGTCAATGTTCTACAAAATGTTGTTTTCATTAATGCCCCAATGGTTTAACCAAGCCATGGTATCTTTACACCAACACCACTTGAGGCGTAGTTGGTTTTGACTCGAGTTTAAAGCAATTTTAGGAAGTCTCTCGTTTCCCATGTTATTCATCTTATGCGTGTACATCAGGTATCTAGTCATAGAAATGATCTCGATGGGGGAAAGACCCACTTCTATGAGGAGAATAGGATAAGGTGTATTGCTTTTAATTTTGAGGTTATAAGTTATAAACCGCTTCTGGATTTGCTCAATCTTCCTCCAAGATTCTCTAGAAATGTTGCACCCCCATACTTCACAACCATACAAGATAACAAGGATGACAAGAGTTTCAAAGAGGAACTTATTTTTATCCCACATGACAAGATTGGTTGATTTACAGTTGTTTTCAAGACCAAAATAAGCTTTCCACCCTCCATTAATCATTTTCTCAATGCTATAGTTCCAATTGAGCTTGTGATGAATATCAATTCTGAGATACTTGTAAGAAGTCACTTCCTCTAGATTTCTATTATTGCGCCGAGAGAAGCAAGGCGCTCTCAACCCAGTATGGGGAGATCCTAGCATGTTATGCTAGACGACATAAAAAAAAAACATTATGTTAACCAACATAAATAAAATAAAATAAAAATTTATATTGTGGATTACTGTTAATGATTATTGTAAACTCTTTTTTAAAAGATATTCAACCTTCTTCGAAGATTCTAGCCTTTTTATTTTATTTAATTTTTAATTACTTATAAAATAATTTAAATTCACTAACTTTCTTTATAATTCACCATAATAATAATAAAACATTTTCTTATAATAAAATTTAGATATATTTTGGTGTGGCTTTAGAGTAGAATTTTGATATATTTGATTATGGCTTATTGATTAGAATAAAGTAGTGTCATCCAGTCAGATGGATGTAGCTTGGGTGGTTGGGAGATTGGAATTTTCCGTGGAGTAGCCCTCTAACAAATGGTGAACCACATTTTGAAAAAGAAAAAAAGTAGTGTCATCCAAATAACATTGATGAGATCAATGCATATTTAATCTAACACTACACCAACAAATATGCTAAAACAAAAAAGAATACACAGAAAAACATGTCCCCTAATTTATCAAATAATAAAAACCCAATAATAAAACTAAATGAAAAGTAATTAAAAGATCCATGTTAAATCCGGATTTACCAAACAAAAAAAGGATCAAAATGTTTGAGGTGTAATTTTTTTATGAACATTTAAAAATTTAAGATAAAAATAACTTACACCTAAAGAAATTGGATCCCTCTCGGTGCAAGATGGATCTATGATGGTCATAAATAAAATTTGCATAAATGTTTTTCTTAGATTTTATAGTCATGATTTTTGTCTTATCACTGTTAGCCATACACATATTAAAACAAAATAATATAATGTATTGGTTTTTTTTTCATACTAATAAATAATTAAAAATTCTAATATGTTTTATTTTTTTTTAAATATTTTATTTTTGAAAAAAAAAAACCTTCTATATGCTTTCATATACACCTAATAATAGCTAGTTATAATTAGATACATATACCTACTTTCATATACACCAAACACCAAACTAGTTATATTGGCCTTACACTTTAATATTGTTAAACTAGTTATACTAGCCACTGTTATATATATAATTTAAAGTTTATTTATATTTTAATATTGTTAACTTCAATTTTATTTATACTTTAATATTGTTAAGAAAATATAAAATATTAAAAGAATATTATTATTAAAATATAAATAAATTAAAATATTATTATTAATAATCATTATTATTTAAATTATTTATCAAATTTATTAATAAAAATAGAAATAAGATTGAACTTCAATACCATTTTCATAATTGTGTTTTAATTTAATTGTCAAAGATAAGATAGGAGTAAACTACTGAATCGACTATTTGCATCGATAGGACGACCTGGCTCGCGTGAGCGGTCACATCCGACGTTGTCCGTTGTCTGATCAGTGCAAATGGTCGGGCAAATAGGTCAATCTGATAAGATATGGTAGTCTCTTAGTGGGGATAGACACATCACCTTTTAGATCATTCACGATTCCTTAGTAATAATAAATTTCTTATTAAGTGAAATTTAACTCATTGATTTAACAAGTTGTAGTCAAAACCTATCCAATAATTACACTTTAATTGAAATATTGTAATTTAAATAAATTTCAATATTGTATTGAAATGAAACAATATAAGATCTTTTTCACGAATATTATAAGATTTTCTCCCTGAACAAATATAGTATAAGATTTTAATAAAATAGTATAACATTTGTTTATTTTATAAAATAATAAAAAAATTTAGGGGATTTTTATAAAATAGTATAACATTTTTAGGAAATAGCATAACATAGTAACATAGGAGCACATGATAAAACCAGGTAGTTTTTTGTTTTTGTTTTTTTTAATTTAGTCAAAATTTTGTTTGGAAATTGCAATTCATGTGATTGTGCATGTTATTTTTGGGGATTATTTATTACATTTTGAAATGATTTAAATTATTAAAATTGTGAAATTGTGATGTGAGTTATAGAAATCATATTTTTAGTAATTATTGGTGGGAGTAAATTAAAGTTAGATAATTTGTATTTTATTTGGCAATTTTAGTTGGAATATTTATATCATTTTTGCTAAAATCAAGAATTGCAATTTTGATTACATTACCAATTTTATTGTTTAAATTGCAATTTTGATTACAAAATGGATTTAGTAGAGTCTATTATTTTGTAGTGCCCATTGCAATTTTGATTACATAAATGGATTTAGTACACTCTATACTTTGTAGCACCTCATTATATAATTTCAACAACCTAAAACCTTAATTCAATAATTTCAACTAGATTTTGGCAGAAACTTTTTGCTCCAAAATAAATGCAAATCATCAATCACTTAACTTACTCCTTATTGTATGCCAGATTCCCTAAAGCTAGACTACCGGTGGGATGGTGGCCTCGCCTGCCTTCCCCAGGGCGCTTTTTCATAGGACTTCTCCTTCAAGAGGAAAATTAACTAGCTTGTTGGGCAGGCTTTAATGTGACAGCAGCTACGGAGCAGACAGTTGGATCTCAAGCAACTTAAAATTCAATAGGCTTTAATACTACTTAAAGTTGAATATACGACTTGCAGTTGAGTAGCAAGTTGTTAGATCTCAAACAATTTAAAATCCAACAGACTTTAATGCATGCGACTTGCAGTTG
Source organism: Pseudotsuga menziesii (assembly GCA_001517045.1). NCBI lineage: Eukaryota > Viridiplantae > Streptophyta > Pinopsida > Pinales > Pinaceae > Pseudotsuga > Pseudotsuga menziesii. The sequence continues at coordinate 489,512 of LPNX010826811.1, forward strand.
AGTAACAAGCCATTAAATCTCAGGCAACTTAAGATATAAGGATCTCCTACACAACAACCATCCCATTAAAGCCTATGCAACAGGCTAGTTATTGGTGGGCAGGACATTTCTTACTCAGTAAGGAGCCCACAGCCGTATAAAAACACTCGGTGGGGCCATTGAAAGGGATGCTAGCGTTGATAAGAGATGAAGATAAGCTCAACAGTTCTGCTAATAATGAGAATCGAGATCTCTAATTGTCTGTAAACGAAGATATCCATCGGTCTGATTGTGAACTGTGAGAGAAACCTGTAGGTGGAGGTATGAGATAAGAATCAAGATCAGCAATGCCATCAAATCTTTGAGAGACGTAGGTATGTTTACCTGGTGGAGGTATGAGATAAGAATCAAGATCAGCAATGCCATCAAATCTTTGAGAGACGTAGGTATGTTTACCTGTAGGTAGAGGGGTACAAACCGGTAGAGTGAGGCACACGGAATTGAGTGGCTTGGCTTATTCATAGTTTCAAGTAAAGTAAGACAAATCATGTTTACTATTTTTGAAAGAGCGTGGACAGCGATATAAGAGTGAGGATTACGGCGTTAATGGCGCCTCTATTCAACGAAGCCCTGAAAACAGATTGTACACGAGTCAAAAATGGTAGCAGTGGATATATATAATATGGAGTGTATACATGTACCGCCATTGAATCTTTTGCTGCAAATGATTTAAAACCAGACGTTTCCTTTCAATTCATGAATCATGATGTTTGAAATTGAAACGCTCATCATATATTTAACACCTCCATCAAAATATCTGTCATGCAACGAATCAAACAAGATAAGTTGGAGACACGTGGAAGGATTTGATTTGATGGGATCTTTCTTATCTTCAAGGCAATTCGGTGGAAGCGTTTCAGTCTAAAACTCTTCAGCTTAAACTCCTGCAATCACGGTGTGAGGAAGCCGTGAAATTTTCAAACAACTATTTGCTTTTTATAAGTGTTTATATGTTTGAATTTGGGTGGAATATATTTATGTTTTTTTCTAAATTACAAGAGAATAAGACAAGTGGAGTATGTACATTGATTATATATGATTGTTTAAGATTCGTAATAAACAATTATAAACTAGCATACTCATATAGTTTGTGGCTAGATCAAGTAAATAAAAATCAAATAATTGAGAAATAGCAATGGAATAGAAAAAATTTGAATTTTTTTTTATTCTTCTTCTTATTCTTCTAGTTAAAGGGGTTGTACCACCTATCACTTACATATATATATATAATCTCACATTCTTCTCCTTATCTGAACTCTTGGTTATCCATTCATCCAATTATCCAAGCATCCTTAAGAGTTATCTATTTATCAATTACCACTTATATATATAGGTTGAGAAATAGCAATGGAATGGAAGACAATTTGACACCAATTTGAATTTTTATTTATTCTTCTTCTTATTCTTCTAGTTAAAGGGGTTATATCAACTATCACTTATATATATATAATCTCAAATTCTTCTCCTTATCTTCCATGAACTTTTGGTTATCCATTCATCCAATTATCCATGCATCGCTAAGAGTTATCTATTCATCAACTAGCACTAGCACACACACACACACACATATATATAATTGTTTATTTCGAATTTTGAACAACTGCCATAGAATCAATCTTGAGAGTACACTTGTCTCATCCTCATTTGTAAATGAAAAAGCATAGGTCGTAATCCACCCCAAATCTCAAATAAAAACATATATCGATGTGGCATGGTAATGTTTACTCTCTGTGACAATGGAATTTCGTCTAGCAACTGGGAGTCGAGCTAATGTGTATAAGGTTTAGTTGAACTTCATTTTGCTCGTGGGAGTTGAGTTAATGTGCACTTAGTGTGACACTCAAACTCCTAATAATCTCCTCTGAACTCCTAATAAACTCCTCTAAACTCGTGTGATAAGTGCAATTAGTGGCATGGTAATGTGCACTGCCTGTGATAGTACTCCATTTGGCATTTGGGAGTCAGATAATGTGCATAAGGTTTAGTCAAACTCCATTTGGCAGTTGAGAATCCAACTAATTTGAAATTAGTGTAATAGTGGAACTCCTAATAAAATCCTTTCATCTTCTAAAATATGTCAAATATATGCCTATCAACTTATTAGAAATTTTTTCACCGATAGGTGGTTAGATTATATTATCTCATATTTTGGACATCCTTGAACCAATCAACAAGATTAACTTGAGTGTAACAAGTGTACAGTGGAGATTCATTTCATAGTCGTCCTATCTTGTTATGCTTAAATGCATCTTAATTAAGATTTAAATAAGCTTCAATTAAGAATTCACTATTTAATTATTTATAAATCTATAATTCGCTAAAGTTTTATACTTCTTATAGTTTTTGTTTTTTAAATAGTATTTGTTTTATGCTTTTTTTCGTAATTTAATATTTATGTCATAACTTAAATGGATATTTATAAAAATATGGTAATTAGTTTAATTTTTAGTGGGAATTCTCTTTCCCTATGCAAAGTCGTCAATATGGATATTGATTTGTATTAATTTGTAGTTGAGACTAAGTGTCAATCTTAAGTAAGTTTGGTGAAATAAATAACTCTCACTTATGACTTCTAAGTCAAAGTTTTCCTACATTTTAAGTAAACTTAGCTTCATTGAAAAACATCATATATTATAGAGGTACATGCTTACCACATTGTGATATAAGGATGACTATAAAAATAATAATAATCATAAATTGTAAATAATGCTTATCATATTTACCATATCTAATAATATATGATCCCTTTCAATGTACTCCCAACCATGGAAGGGGAAATGACTAATCAAGACATTATTAATATGGGACGTTAAGAAGCCAATTTTCCATAGCATAACAAGATGGATTCCCAAAAGGGCCTCGAACTATTTAAATGTATGCATAGGCGCATATACTAAAATGCAATATAATAGTCTAGAATGGAATAACATAATTCATCGAAAGAAAATGCCCACATTCATACTTTAAGAACATTCACACATACAATATGCACTACACAAATAGTTCTATGATAGAAAACAGGATTCCATTGCATATTTAAAAAAAAGGTTAGAACATTTATCTTTTAACATAAGATAGTTTAAGAAACTAGTTGTATATGAACAATTTTCCACACAATTACTGTAGTTGTATATGACGCTTCCAATCCCAACTATGAGGCCTTTAGGATGAAGGAACCAAGCTACTAAGTTACATGTTGCACTCAACTCAATCTATTTTCTCTCATCGATCAACTAACTTGCTCACTCTAGAGTACTCCATACATCTCATCCATTCGACAACTATCATGGTACTCTCTTTCACTACCCTACAAAATGCAACATAAGCTCTTTCCTTTCTCTACTCAATAGTCACTCATAAATCTCCTTACCCTCTAGTCCTATTCATTGTAGTAAGAAATAGTCTAATATGATGATTACCTTCTAGGAATAACCTAGAAGTCTAAAACTCGGGCTTTCAAGTAACTAATAAAAAACAATAAACAATGAGTGGAGGCTTCCTAACTTACCCAACCTTGATCTCATCAACAACCTTATGTATCTATCATCTTACCTAACTAGTACAAATCACTCTTCATGATGTTGATTTTGTCATTTCAATATTTTGGAATATCGATAACTCAGAGAGGATGTAGCATGGGAACTCTTGTAAAGGGAACACACATGAGAATTCATTCCACTAGGAATGGCAATTACCTTGATCTCTCATAATATAGGAGAGTTAAGGACTCTTACGCTTCACCACAATGATTGTATACAACCCATGTTTCCATAACAATATAGGCTTCCTCCCCAACCCTACATGCCTTCATGATTGGATAGTGAAAGGAGGTGGATGATACTCATTTAAGGAAAATGATGGAAAGATATGAGTTCCTAGGATAACAAACGAAAATAGAGAATTACCTTCACATGGGCTTCCTAAGTTTTCTCTTCCTCGTGCCTCTTATGTAATCATACCACTTCGCATGCTCTAAGAACCCATCCTGCGCCATTATATTGTAATCCATTATTCACATTCATATAGCTTGAGTGCATAGTGGTACATATACCACACAATCAATAGAAGTATATTTAAATTCCTTACATGCCTCCGAAATTCTCTAATTGAATCATAGTCATGATCCATACTAAACACATTGTCAACATGGGATCATTTATTTAGGATTCCATGGTTCAATTATTTCCATTATTATCACGCATTTACAATTTACACATAAATCAATCCAACACATTTCCTAGGTCAAACCATGATATTATTGTTCATTGTATTAACCATAGTTAATCATATTTACCATGGTAAACTATGGTTAATAAGGTGAACCTTAGGTCTGACTATGGTTAATAATGGTTAGTATTGCGTATTATATATTATGATTATGGGTTATCCTTATTGATTAGGTTGATCGTGATTGATCATTGTTGACCATGCTTAACTATGATTAACCATATTTCCCATGGTTGACCACATTGACCCATTGATAATAGTAATCCACTAATCAATTACCCTTAAACCTCTTCACCTCCTAAGTGACTAGCCCCACTAATCCCTAACCCTATTTGTCACTAATACATTAACATCCTAACCACTGACCCACAAACTCCATAACCTCCTAATTGACTGGCCCCACTAACTCCCAATGCCTAATCCATTGGCCCACTAAGCCATAAACTACCTAACACACTAAATCCCTTACCCACAAACCTCTTAATCTACTAACCCCATTAATAATCCAGTCACTTAACTTGCATTAACCATATTAACCATGGTTGGCCATATTGACCATATTACCCATGATTAACCAAATTGACCATAGTTGAACAACTTGACTATATGGACATTATTAACCACATTGATCCGTTGACACTCTAAAAACCTTAACCAAATAAACTCCTAAAATTATACCCCTAACAACTCACTAACCCATAAACTATAGACTAACCCCTAACCTCCTACGTCATTAATCAATGCATTAACCCCTAACCCTCTTATCCATTAAGCCCTAACTCGTAACCCATGAGTACATTACCCACTAATCCCTAACTTGTAACCCATTAATACATTACCCACTATACATTGACCCATAAAACCCCTAAATGACTAGTTAACTAACCTAATTAAACCCTAAATCGATAACCCATTGAACCCAATTCCATAATCAAATAACTTTGTAGCCACTAATCCAATAACCACCATATTAACCAAGGTTGATCACATTGACCTACCGACCCACTAACCATAATAGGTTATTGGATCATAGCCTCATAACCAACTAACCCCTAATCCACTAACAATTAATCCATAAACCAAAAAATATATATAACTAACTAACCCATAAGCCTCTAATCAACCAATCCACTAACCATCTAACCCTAATACCCTAACCACTTACTTAGTAACCCACTAATCAACTAAAAACTAATCCCCTAACTAGCACTAACACATCCTAACCTCTTAAGTGATTAACCCCACTAACCATAATCCCTAAATCACCAACCTCGGGTTGAACTTATTAACCCCTTAGCGACTACCCCATTAACCACATAACCCTCTAATATTTAACCCTTAGCGTTATCTAAACATGGTAACCATGCCTAGACATTGATAATATTAACCATGGTTGACCATATACTATATTAACTCATATTCCCTAGCTAAGTAACCCCTTAATCCCCTAAATCTTGACCCACTAACTCATATTCCCTAACTTAATAACCCCTTAATCCCCAACCCATTAACCTCTTAACACTAACCCCTATAACTCCCTAGCAACCAATATATTAAATCCCATAACCCACAAACTGCCTAAGCACCAACCTAATGACCCATAACCATTGATCCATAGCATGGCTAACCAACTAAGCTACTAAATCCCTATCCATTAACCCATTAATCACTTAACACACTAATACGTTAATCGACGAATCTCATAACTTACAAAACTTCTAAGCCAGTAACCCAAGTAACATACTAACCCTTAACCCTTATTGACCATAGTAACCATGATTTACCATTTTGATAATATTAACCATGGTCGATCATATTGCATGTTTGACCATATTAAGCACATTGACCCATTAACCCCTAATACCCTAACATGGAAACCCCTTGATTGTATGAATTTTTAATAATGCAAATATCAGTGAATCTATGTCTAGCTTATGTAATCCCAACGAAGTTACCGATTTCCAATAGTTAAAAAAAAATGCAAAAAACCATATATACTAAGTGTCAAAAGAGAATATAATCCATCACTTTCTTGTGTGAAAAAAAATATATCAAAGGAACACGATGTCTTTTACCAATAATATTGAAGGAACATTGTGTAGACATTGTGCACAATTATATCTAAAGGTTAACATTTGAAGAACACCAGTATAACTTGGGCACCACATATAGATTGAATAAGTTAAGGTTATTTCCATAGAAGACCAATATGCGAAGAGGAACTTCAAGGAGACTATAGAGATTGAAAATAGCCTAAATAATAGGATTACAAATAGTAAAATATTGAAGTTGACCATTTATATTCTTTGAAAAACTTCATGTCTAGGTGAGAATTATAAATAGATCATGGTATGAGGTTGATTACCACTCCTATTCCTTGAATAAATAACTAAGTATTAATATAGGGAAAAGAGATTCGATATCCAATGGTTAAAAGTCAAGTATGGTAAAGAGGATTCAAATAGGGAGGTTGAAATGTTGTTTACATGAAATTTACAAAGTGATCAATCTCAATATGCTTTCTTTTATCTTTTTTTAACACCACTTTTACCCCATTTTCCATCTTCTCATATCAATGATATGTGAAAGGAGGTTGATCTTGAAAACCATTGAAGCCCTTAACTAGATATATTATTGTAAATGTGAGACTTGGTCTCTCTTTATTTCCAATAGTTATATTTTTTTCCTCTAATGTTAATCCTTGTGACTTATGGATTGTCTAACCCAAAGCAAGTTTCAATGAAAACATTCATCATCGTAACATTTTTTCTATGAAGTTTAATGATAAATTGCATATATATTTAACTGAATGATGTCATACAAAATGTAATATCACTAGAATCTTTGCATCTTAACAATATTATTTGATCATATTGCATTTTTCACAAATTTCAAATTAAAGAGATGTTAGATCATAACACAAATCTCCATCTAAAGTGTAATATCCTGATTTTGACCCTATTGCATTAAAATTATAAATGATGTAAATATTGTTATTAAATCATGGTGAGGAGCTCAAGGCTAAGGACGTGCCATCGATTTAGCATTTTATGTATCGACAATTAAAATCGATGCCTATGTTTCTTGTGCTAGCAAGGCGCAATATAAATTGAGACATCATGTGAATATGCAATTTAATAAAATACCCACAACTAGCTATGCAATGCAACAAGAGATGGGGGCATGATTTTCACAAGGAACGGGGAGGGAAATTATTCAAACCCTTGAGCCAATAGTGTTAAGCCAAATGTCAATGAGAGAACCCATAAACCCTCAACTACCCATTTTGATTTATGCACCCAATCATTTAATTCTCCAAAGAGTTGGTTGAGGCAGTTAATACATTGGGAAGGGATATGTATGGCAACCAATTTCGTGTATGGGCAAGCCATGAATTCTGAAAATCGTATTTTTGCTTATGGGGTAAGAAAACACCCATAAATGTGTTCCCAATCCATTCCTCACCCATGATTTTCACTTCCTCACCCAGCTGGATCTAGCTGGGGCATTTGCTTCACGTTTTTTCTGCATTTTCCTTCATTTTTCCATGGCTGGAGATCCATTTTTTTGTTGCACAGTGGACGGGAAGAAGAGATTCACGATTTGGGGGTTTATAGAGGTCATTTATTCCCCTGTAAGACCCATTAACGTTTTCTAAAATCAAATTTTCTCTCCCAGGGTTGATTTCCCATCTACCATTTCGTTTTGGTTGCCCACAACTTTTGAGACTAATGGAAACCCCATCTTGGGCATCCCACAGCCAAAACATTTTTCTTCATACCCAGCACTTGTGTTTTGTTGTTATGTGAATCCTTGTTTTGGTTTGAACTATAAGTAAGAATTAGGATTGGAAGAGGACCAGAATTGGCTTGATAAACCTAATGAAGAGAGGAGCCTCACAAAAGATCAAAAGGGATTGGCTACTCTTCTATGTACACCTTGGATAACACTAGAATGGAAGGTATGGCTTGAGGGACTGTGTAGCAGTGAAGGGAATACTTCCTTGTGTCGGGTGTGTAGGTATTGTGGGGACCAAGATAGATAGATCTTGTATAGGTATCCATAGCTTTGTGGTTGAGCTCACTAGCTTAGCAATTCTTCCTTCCCACTGCCTTAGCAGGCCGATAAACCCAATTATGGATTGGCTTGGATAAACCTTGGTGTGTATTTGGCTATGTGTGAGCCTGTTGTTCCCTTTTTCCTTGTAGAAACCATGCCCAGCTCGGGGGTGGCAGTTGTGTTGAGAGATTGATGAGCACAACTGGCCTAAGGTTGGGTGGAACATTGCAGCGACATAGCTAGTTGCTCGAGGCATCTCATTTTCAAGATAAGTACTCTCTTATATTAATTCTGCAATGTATTTTTTTTAAGAATTATTATGAATGAATTGAATGCTTGCTAGAGGTTCAACTAGAGATTTACTTCCACTGTAATTTCCTGCATTATACATCTGCATATGTCTTTTACTTCCAATGCATTTTGCTTATGTTCATGGGGATAGATTCCCAGTTATAACGCCGTGTTCTCTCCATCACACTAGATTGGCGAGAGGGGACGTGACATAAAGGAAAATCAATAGATCATAAATGTCCCTAACTGTAAGCAATGCATCTGAACAATACTAAAAAGTAACATTCTTGAATTCAAAGCAATGTAACAAACTTTGATTACTAAATTCTCACATTATAATAATATATCCCAATATATAGTCAAATTAGGGTTTTGACTATTTAACTGTGATGATTCTATGTACTTGGATAATTGTGGTAGTAAATCAAATTAAGGTTTCAACTATTTAATTGAATGACATCATACACAATGGCCAAGAACGGATGGATGGAAAGCGTTGGCTAGAATAGTTTGACCAACTGTGAGGTTTTTTGCTCCAACAATGACTTGACGAATACATCATAGATGCAATTTTACCTATCTAACTATGGTAATTATATCTACTGACTAACTATGATAACTAAATTAGAATAGGTTTTTTACTATTTTATTGAAAGATATCATACAAAATGTAATAGCACTAAAATCAATGCATGTTAATGATTGCATTTTTCAATGCACATATTTCAAATTAGAGAGATGTTAGATCATAATGCAAATCTCTATCTAAAGACATAGATCAATAGATCTTATATGTGTGTAAGTGTAACCGAATCATATTAGGGTTTTGCCTATTTAACAATGGTGATTTATCTACTTGACTAACTGTGGAAATTATAGGAGATTAGGGTTGCAACGATTTAACTTAATGATATCACACAAAATGTAATATCACTAAAATCAATGCATCTTATGTTAAATAAGAGGGATGTTAGATCGTAATGTAAATCTCCATTTAAAGACATAGACCAATAGATCATAACATTCCCTTGGTGTAAGAAATGCATCTTAACAATACTAAAAAAAAAATCTTAAAATCAAAGCAATGCAAGAATGATATCATACAAAATGTAATATAACTGAAATTAATGCATCTTAACAATATTATTATACAATGCTACATTTCCCAATGCATAGATTTCAAATTAGAGGGATATCATATCAGAATGCAAATCTCCATCTAAAAACATAGATCAATTGATCATAGTGTCCTAAGTGTAAGCAACGCAATGCATATATATTTCCTTTACATGATTGTACCTATCAATTTAACTAATTATTGATTAATATACAATAGGATCTATGAATGGATATTGGCTCCATACTCATCCATCAAAATTTTATGACTTGGAAAACTGTAGTAGAACTATTGAGATGTAGAACCCTTCTAAGTTAGTGGAAGACATGAGTGGCCATTGGTATCCACTTGATCATACAAACCATTCAAAACAATTATGGAAGAATCTTAAAACTATTCAAAATGATTAAGGGTTAGGTTAAGTAAATTGAAAACAAGAGTGAATCTCTCTTAACTCTATTTCCTTATTTGACTCATGTGAATGATAGTTAAAACTAGAAAATATTGAAAATGTTTTTAAATAAATATAATCAACTTATAAAAATTCGATGAATCTAAAAACACCCTATAATATCCATGGTTGGCTAACTCTTGAGATACAACCTTATAAACTGATGAATAATGGATGAAACCCAATGGATATGGATCATAGCATGGATATAGCCATTATATCCAAATGAGCCAGCATTGAACGCGTAATGGATCTATGATAGATCCCAATATAGTTCTATTGTCATCAATAATGGAATTTAATAATAAATGGACGACAATTAATTTCTATGAACATTTTGACCGTCCATTTAAAATACGCTAACACGACATTTCATTTAAAAAAGGGTAAAGGTGACATTCTAATTAAAAACTCGACTTCCAATAAGTTATAATGTGTCTCAAAATAGTACAAATAATACATCAATAACATTAATGTAACTTAAAGTGGTTTAGCCTCGTTGATTTGAAGAATATACTTAATATGATTGTTATCATAATAATTTCATTAAAATTAACCATTGATTTCTATAGTTGTTTTCATCCTATTGTGAAATAAGATCATTTACAATCTGGATCATCTCATTATTGATTTCTATGAGGCATCTCCTCCTCATCTTGTGGGGGTGTGGAGTACTAATGATTTGTAATGTGAAGCTTCTTCTTTTTTCAGACAAAAAAAACATTTCTTGATTATCTATTGAATCAAAGGTAATTGGTTACATCATCAAAGTTGTCAAGATCAATCAAGTGGTTTTTAACCACTATTCAGAATACATCAGCATCTATAACATAGCAGGAAGAGCACATACTAAGCCAGCTACTGTCCCCACCTGGGCTTTATGTATCGCGAGGAGTTCCTCTCATAATACAACTGCATAACAATTAGCCAAAAAATGTCTCTAGAGAAGATAATAAGAGCCCCGAGGCATTATCCAAGACAGGCTAGAGTCCTCTCAAATTGACCAAAGATAAGACTGATCAACATATTCCAAAAAACAAGCTCCCCCAGGGGCCTAACTCAAATAAAGCAAGCCTAAAGCATATCAAAGCAAAGCTCTCAAAACAGTTGGAGATTAACTTCCCCAAATAGTTCTCCTTTACAAATTTTCGTAAAGGTAAAATAGCCTGGATCCATATGAAGCCCATCCTTGGATAATGTATCCACGAAAGTGAACGAAGAAAAAAATCTTTTTGGTGTTGACGCACCAAGCTTCTAGGTTCACTATAGCAAGAGTGGATTCTTCCTTTGCCCAATTTATAATCACAGAGGAGTCGCCAAAGACATGCATATTTGGTAACCCAATATCTTTGGCGATGAATAGTAAATCCCAGAGTGTCAGTAGCTTGGCTCTCGTATTAGTGCTATGACCGCATCCTAATTTAATTTCAAGGAAAGGTTGTTCATTAATCCAGATACATACACCCGCCCCTCCATTTGAACATGTCGCAGCTCCATCAAAGAAATCCATGGGAAATTGTTTTAATGGAGGATGTCCAATATTCCTAACTTTTGGCCTTTTAACTTGGGGTACCTTATGAGATAAGAACTCAAACAAAATTTTATGACAAAGACTGGTTATATTTGGCTCTTTATTCTAAAAAATAAGGTTGTTTCTGCTCTTCCAAAGATTCCAGATGAAAAAAATAGGCCGATACGAGAGCTCCCCGTCCTTTTTAAACCAGCTGATAAGGTTCCCTGTAAGGGTCTATTCTGACCAATCCACCTGAATATCAGCCAAACTGACAAAACAATGTAATACCTCAAGAGCAAAGGAGCAACCTACAAACAAATGGTCAATTGACTCAACTTCTTTCTTACAGAGGTTGCACCCGTTATGACCGAGCCAGCCCCGATTACAGAGATTATCCCAAGTATTGATTTTCTTATAAAATTCCAACCAAGTGAAGCACTTCAATTTTTGCGAGATGTTGAAATTCCATACCTGTGAGATAATACAATCTGAAGGTGGAGGAAGATAATCCGAGACAATGAGTTCATATGCTTTTTTGGCTGAGACCTTGCCTGAATCCTTATCATACAGCCAAAGAAGAGATTCCTTAGCATCTCTGGTCTTGATTCCACCATGTGAAAGACCTTTGACAAAGGATGTCCACAGATCAGCCCATTCTCCCCCCAGGTCTAGATCAGAAGCTGAGTACCAACCATTATAACCCACCTTCCAGCCGAGCTTGCAAGTAATCCAAGCCAAAATTCTAACAAACCCATTCCAAAAATATGAAGTACCAATAACAAGGAAGTTCTGAGCACAGATCCAGTCCTCCAAGGGTCTATATTTTAAATATTTATGAACAATGATTTGGTTCCAGATACCATTCCCTATCAACACCTACCACAAACTCTTCAGTTTGAGAGAGATGCCAAACCACTATAGGTTCTTAATGTCCCAGCCACCGTATTTAACAGGAGCAAAAACCGATTTCCAATTTGTCAAGTGAAATCAATAATGACCATCTGTTTTCCCCCACAAGAAGTTAAAAATTAAACACCTCAGGGCATTCAGTATAGATCTGGGGCATCTTTCCAATGCAAATGAGTATGCCCCGAGCCCAGTAAGAACTGATTTAATAAGAATTAATCTACCTCCAAGAGTGATCAGTCTAAAAGTCCATCTTTTTATCTTATTTTCAAACAGCACCACCATCCATCGCCAATCAGATACACGGTATCCCAGAGGTTTTAGATGATACCCCAGGTATTTGAACCCTGAGTTGATAGGAGCCATGTTGTATAGGAGTAGCAGTGATATTTTCCTTCTAGTCTCTTCATCCACATTTTTACACAGAAATGAATATTTTTCCATACTGACAGTCATACTGGTGGACAAACAAAATAAGTCCAGAACTTCTTTGTATGCACCCATTCTTGGATAGTTCCAATCCCAAAAAGGATCACATCATCAACAAATAACAAGTGTGTTATAGACAGGCTAGGAGAGAACTGGAACCCTTGAATAAATCCTTTTTGTTGTGCATTTATAATGATTCTTCCAAGGCTCTCAATAATAAAAATGAATAATAAGGGCGATAAGGGACATCCTTGACGAATTCCCCTTGAGGAAGGGAAGAAATCCAAGGGAGTCCCATTTACTAAGACTGCAAAACAAGATCTAGTGACGCATCCCATAATCCAGTTCACACCAATCAGAGGGATACCTATCTATAGGAGCAAGAGTCTCAGAAAGTTCCAATTAACCCTATCAAAGGATTTGACTAAATCCAGCTTCAGCACTAGGGCATTTGAATTCTTAGCTTTGATATAGTGTAAAAATTCCTAGGTAATGCCAACAGGTTCAGTGATATGTCGATCCTTTAAAAAACCAAATTGTTGTGAAGAAATGGCCCTATTAAGTATAGGCTTAAGGCGGAGCGCAGCAATTTTAGAGATGACCTTATAAACAAGGTTACATAAGTAGATAGGGAGAGAATCAGCAAAGGTAGAGGGATTTTCACACTTAGGAATCAATGTAAAAAAAGTAGAGTTTAAGGATCCAGGAACAAATCCTTCTAATCTTGCTTGTTCTGCTGCAGAGGTAAGATCCTCACTTATCAGGCCAAAAAAGGCCAAGAAGAACTCGACCGACCATCCATCAGGCCCGAGGCTTTTATCTTTCTTGAAGCCTTCAAGGGCAACTTCTATTTCATGTAGGGTAATAGGCTCTAGAAAACTGTCCACCTCCTCATCCTGACTAAATGTCAGAAACAACCTAATTACCTTAAGTTGGTCGGCAATATTTGATGACTTATCATCCATAAATAAATCACTGAAATGTTTTTTTCCCAGCTTCTTAAGGAACACATCATCGAATACCAGGTTACCATTTTTATCCTTAAGGGACCAGATAGCATTGGAGTTCCTTCTTGCTGAAGCATAAGCATGAAAGAACTTAGTGTTGGCATCCCCTTCTTTTAACCAGAGAATTTTGCTCTTGAGTCTCTATGTAGTAACCTCATGAGCCAAAAGATTACCTTTTTTTTCTTGAAGTTCCTTCATCTTGTTTGCATTGTCTACTGTAAGAAGCCCAAAATCCATCAAAAGTATGTTAGTGATCTCATCATTTATATCCAGAAGCAATTATTTCCTTTCACAATTTTTCTTCCTCTCCCAACCTTTAACGGTACCTTTGAGTCTGCTCAACTTCCCTGTGAGAGAATCCATAGGGTTTGTATGTCCAATGGCCAAGGGAACCTTCCAGGAGGACCCAACAAGTGGGGAAAAGTCATCTTCCAGGAGCCATGCCTTATTAAATTTAAAGGGATGGCACTAAGGTACCAGTCTTTGACCCCATTCCAGACAAATAGGGTAGTGGTCTGAAACATCCGAAGGAGTATCCCAAGACCTGAAGAAAGCTATACTGGGGAGAATATGGGATGATGATAAAAAACAAACAATTCTTTTACTGATTCCTGCATCCCCCACACGACCATTCCTCCAAGTGGGGCCAGGACAATTCATGCACAGATCAACCAAATTGTTGCTAGTAATCAATTGAGAGAAGTAGGAATCCAAGGGATCATTCCTGGCTTTTGTACCCTAGACTTCAGAGGAGGAGATAGTAAAATTTAGGTCACCAACCAAGATTAGATTAGGTAAGGCAAGAAGGCCACCAGCGAAAATATTATCCCTAAAAAAATTTCTCTCTACATAAGGTCCATAGCAGTTAAATATCGTGAGGATCTCATAGATCCCTTTTATGTTGGCTTTGAGAAAGATGCCAGCAAAGGAGGATAAAGATTTACAATGAACTAGGAAAGGGTTCCAACCTGTAGTCCTCCAGAGAGTCTAGAGGCATCTACAACACAGAACTCCCACCCAGGCTTGAATTTAGAGAACAGAAAAAGGGATTGATAAGAATTACAAATAGTCTCTTGTAACAGAATCATATCAGGATTTAAGTCGGAAAATAGAAAACTGAGGGATTTTTTTTGGAGAGCCCTCCAAAACCCCGAATATTCATGGATAAAATCTTCATGGAGAACCCAACACCTTAGGTGTGCTTGCTCTAAGTACCTGTGATGAGGAGGGAGATGATCGAGACTGTCTAGCTGCACTCTTTAATCTGGTAGAGAGACGAGTGTAGGATCCCAAATTTACAGTCTTCTCAGAAGGGTGCTTCTTAGCCTTATGAATCGTTACATTTTTAAAACGAATGGAGTCCATGAAGCATCTTACTTATTCCTTCAATAGTTGTCAAACTTGTAAGTATCTTGGAGATGCACTTGCACACACTAAGTCGATAATATTATTGATATTATGATACTAGGCCACAAGGGATGATCGACATTGAGGAATTTGGCATCCCATCTGTCAACATTGTCTACGTTCTCCATGGGACATTTTGGGTGACCTAGATGAGATATTTCTAATATTTGATAATTTTTTCAAAAAATTTATTAGATAAATTGGCTACAGGAATGGGGTTTCCAGTGCTAGTGTTGCAATGCTATTGAATTTTCTACCAAGAATATTTTGACTTTCGAGCTCTTCAATCTCACCATATCTAAATATATGGAATCTGAAATTGAATTTAATGCAATTTGAATTTGAAATTTGATATATATCTATAAGATATGTGTTTTAGAATGTAGCTAATTTAAATCGGAGAAAATGTTCTTGGTTTTATAAAAAAATTATATTTAGTTTTTGGTAGTTGACATATGCCACATCATCATTACAGACATGACACATCTCACCCACTTAGGTTATAGAAAACACCTCTATTGTAAAGGAAAGTTTCCTATGGCTAGGGTTTAAGAGGCCATCAATGTACTGGGGTTGAAAGGTGGATGCAAATGGCTCTGCAAGTAAATATAAACAAGATTAGAGATTGGAATGGTTCATACCTTAGCTAAATGAAGGTTGATCCAAGCAGCCCTTCAATCCTCTTCTTGCTCCTCTCGCTCCTCTTGCTCCAAGAGACCTCCAAAACGAATTATACCTTCCTCAAACCAATATGACCACATATAAAGAAATGATATTCAAATAAACATGAAATAATGATCTAACTAACATCATCATATGATCATAAACAAATATTTAATCACACATTGAACAACAATTTGGGAAGAAGAAGAACATCACATCTTTATTAATCATGAAATGAAGTATAAATATACCTTCTCTTCAAGTTCATCACCTCACGAAACCTTGATCTGGTTCTGCTGTTTCTCTTCTCCAAGGAACTCAGCCTCCAAGCTCTGCAACACAAGGAGAAAGCTTCTAGGGAAAAGGTGTGGGAAAAGAGAGCTCCAAGTCCTTTAGCTTAACAATGCAAAGATCCAAGTCTCTTCTCATGGACCTCCCTACCTCTATTTATATGTTTCTGAAGAGATAGGGTTGAAAACAAATTAGTTACAACTGAAGGAGTCAGTTGCATAACTAACCAAACTACCCAAACTTCGAAAAACGTATTTTTGACATGAGTACGCAGGTTGCAGAGACATCAGTCGCGTATGCAGGAGGTATATGCGGGTTGCAATGTAAATAGTCGTGTATTTAGGGCATACGTGAGTATTATATATGACAAGTCGCGTACAATACGTGGGTTTCCTTAAGGAAACTCGCGTATGCATCAAAAAATCTCATTTGTAGGGTACTTCATGCATTTTCAAACTTTGGTGTCTTCTGGAAATTTTTAGCTAACACAGATACCTTTCCAACGGTGTAGAGAAGAGGTAAAACGGATTATAGAACTCTAGATATGGGTCCTCCAAGTTAGGTGTTTTTTCAGTGACTTTCATGAAGTGTCGTCATGGAAGTGTCAACATGCGACGGAATCATGGGAAAGTGGTCACAGGTAGATATGTGTCATTTTGAGCTATAACAGATGCCCCCTAATGTATGAGGTTAGAGGGGAAGAGGATAGTCAAAATACATTATAAAGGAAACAGTTGAGTATGGAGAGAGCAGAGAATCCAAGATTGAAAGGCTCGAACAAAGGTACCTGAAAGAGAGATAAATGTTAGACAAAACTCATCTTTGGGACATATAATTCCATATACAAAACATCGCCATAAATATACAGATGGATCCAACATATGTATAACTGATGAAACTATCATGGTCGCTAAATATGCAAAAAGGCGCCATATCAAATCTAAAGGATCCATGGCCACAAATGAACAAGGTGGATCCATACTCGATAATTGATCATAGCCACAAAAATACAAGGTGGATCTATGTCTCAGCAAAATGTCATATAAAGTGTAACAAGGTCTTGCGCAGCTTGGGAAATAGCAAAAGATGATGATTCTACTGTCGGCCCAAGGTCTTCAATCCAAACCGCCCAAAAGGTATGAATCCTAACCATGCGAATAAAGGAGTTGAAGTCGAACATGGAGGAAACCATTTGATTACCGGTCAATAATGAGAACTGTTAACAAACGCGAGGGAAACTACCATTAATGAAAATGGTCCCCAAGGTACCTAGTACATTCTAACAAGTGTGAATACAAGGACTTGAAGTCGAACACTTGAAGAATCCATTGAGTAGGATACAGTAAGGTATTCCCACTACCCAATAGTGAGGGAAATTGCCACTAATGACTGCAATCCCCAAGGTGCTGTCATAAAAATCTAAATCTAAATCAGTGGCAATAGCGAGGGAAATTGCCACTGATGAATGCAATCCCCAATGGACTATAGTTTTCTTGCTCTTCAATTCCTCCCCTTTCAATGTATCCAAAGGGTTCCTTATATAGTGCTTCAATGGGTTAATGGAAGGTCAAATCCGAGTGAGCTCAAGGCATATGGAAGGCCAAGAGACAAGTGACTCAGATCCACATCAAGGAAAACTCCAAAACTATTTTGCCTTTTGCACACATCCCGATGTACGTGGGTTTGAGGGTCATATCCGCGTATATACGTGAGAATAGGTTTAAAAGTAGTGTATAGCAAATAATGCATGTTTTTAGGGATGATCTTGGAAACATCAAAGGTACAAAAATGGTCCATGGGGTTCAAAGAGTCTGCAGAGGCACATGGAAGGCCATAAAGGTGTGATCCACCATGTGTGGTAAAATTAGTTGTAACAGATGCCCCCTAATGTGTGAGGTCAAAAGGGTGATATGATGGCCGAAATACATTATAAGTCCATCCCAGAAGTGGAGTGATGAAGAACCAGGTGGAAGAACCAGCCATCCAACAGTATAATACAATAATCAAACTATGCACATAACTGCAAGTAGATATAGCAGTCCCAGATACATAAGAGTACAATGGACATGAATAGGCATGATACAAAATATGACATGTGTGGTCATCACCACGTACAACATAGATAGATCAGAATCTCAATGATGAAGATATACAAAGGATCATGATCTCCATGAAAGCTGAAGATATCTGACATACACTGGAATCAAGTCACGAGAGTTAAAATCTCATGAACACCGGCACGATCAAGGAGGTAGCATATACGAAATGCCACCAATCTGGAAGGTCTTCTACACAATCCGCTACGAGTACATGTCCTACTATGTGAATAGAGGTGTCAAGGTCGAACATAGTAGTCCATCATCTTATTACCGGTCATTGATGTATACCATTAACAAACGCGAGATCACCCACCGATAATGAAAATGGGAATCTAGGTACTAGAGTGCAAACTAACAAGTGTGAATAAATGTGTTGAGGTCAAACACTTGGGAGAATCCATTGATCAGGGGACATTGATGCATTCCCAAAAATGTCGATGGCGAGAGAACCTGCCATTGATGACTGCAAGTCTCAAGGCACTTAAAATGACTCTAGATTCCTATCCCAGAATAAATGATCTGAAGTCGATGGGATGAAATCCGCTGGAAGGAGGGAATTAATGCATCCCTCATCATCCAACATGAGGTACTCAGCAAAGATGTATAATGTGGAAGGACTCGATCATAATGTGCATGAACCAGTAACAGTATCGAGAATGGCTGACATGCAAAGTCAAGAGAACTAAGGAATGGCCGACTCAGGTTTCAACTTCCTTCAAACAACAACATAAAGGTGAATGGTGACTGAATGTAGGTAGCATAGACTCAATATACAAAACTGGGACATCTCTGCGACACAGGAGGCATCGATAGAGGATCCATATGGACTAGAAGCTTAACCAGTCGGTGGAGATAAACTCAGAGAAACAAGTACAACTCCTAAAGTCAAACTATTAACCCAACCAACGGATGTGATATACAGTGCTCTATTCGAAGGCGACACGACTCGACTGCTGCCAAAGATAACATATTTTCCTATCCGGCTTTTTGGTTTTTTTATTTTTTTGTACTTTTTCAAATATTTTGAAAAGCTTGAAAAAGAATAAAAGTGATTTATAGTTACAGACTACGAGGAGACGAGTTTCAAGGGGCAAACAAGCTAGTTCCAAGCAGCAAAACATACCTATGCTCAATTCCAGGACACATGTTTAGGATAGCGACACTCGGGGGAAAGTCCCCTCCCGGTGAAAAATAGGGAATCAAGCTGCAAAGGATATGTAAAATGGCTCTGCGTGGCTAGATATGAGACAAGATCGGGCTATATAGCTGATAATCAAAGTCAGGGAAGCCGGTGTAAGGCTCAATAAGGCAAGCAAAACTCATGATAATGCAATTACAACTTGACATATACAAGGGAGTCCAGGGGAAACGGCTAGCATAAAGGTCAAGAGGAGTGTGAAGCTCTTGCTCAAAGCCATGGAGGTACTATACAAAGGACTCCTAGACCTAAGAGAGGACTCACAGCATGGGTACCAAATGCAAAGGGAAGATAACTAGGACACCCATGTATAGGAAAGCTCTACCATTCACATAGTACCACTTCTAATGACAACATGAAGGTTCTGTGATACCATGGAATGGGTTCGTACCTAAGGTTAAAATGAAACAGTCATAAGGTCATGCAAAATGCAGGTGGATGTGAAATCCTAACCTATATTCCAGCTTAGACATGATACGTGTGATAGGAACAAATGGGTCAAAACCTCGGAGAGAGTGTACAAAAACTGGACCCTACATGACAACCATATTAGTCCAAAACTGTAAGGGATTGTGATCCAAAATGTTATGTTTAGATGTTTAGTTTAATAGATGTAAAATGGCATCTACACACTCACGTGATTATGTGAGGTGTCCCTAAGTTAGTTCCAGTAACGGTAAATTAGTAGTTACTCTTTGGATATTTAAATCCATCGAGTTTTCCATGTGAGGTAATCTTTCGGGACTTAGCCCTCACATCTCTATGATGTAATTATTTTCCTTCTCCATTAATAAAGTTTTGTGTCTGAGGACACTTTGTCAAAGTGGTATCAGAGCACGCAGTTGAAGCTTATTCTGGTTGGAACTTGGTTGGAAGGTGCTAAAGGTTGTTTGAAGAAGGTGACTTTCAAGGTTTTGGAATAGCGAAATTTTGATCGTAAGTTAATGCTTCCTATTCTTTTGGGCTAAAAAAGAATCCCTACAGAAAAGATTTTTTATTGACTCAGTTTTTTTCATTTTACTTGGAGAGAGTAAAATATTGTATTTTTGGAAGGCAAGGTTATTTAAAATCTTGTGGAAGAGAATTTAAAAAAAAAAAGACACATATAAGTTCTTGTTTCTTTTTTAAATAAAAAAATTCATTTTTATTGCGCTCGCTCACTAAGAGAGATAGCATAGCTGGTGGTAGGAAGGACATATACCAGCGTAGGAAGGACATACACCAGCGTAACCCAGCATTGTTTAGGAGGAGGCGTTAAAGAACCAGCGTTAAAGTTAAAGAACCAATCAGCGTAGAAGAGTTCATTGTTTTGGGTAAAGACCAGCGTTCTTGTAGTGGACACCTCCGAAGCATCTCCAGCGTAGAGACCAGCATTCTTGCAGTGGACACCAATGAAGTGTGAAACTCAAAACCAGCCAATCAGCACCAGCGTTAGCAAAATTCCAGCATGGAGACCAGCATTGAAAGTACCCGCATACACCAGTCGATTTTGAGAGCGTAGGAAGGACATTTTACTACCCATCTTGCAGTGGAGCATTGTGTACATGAGGCTCAGAGGCTCCTACTATATCTCGTTTCTGAAAGTGTGGTGATGATGCAATGGCGAATTTATTAGAAACAGTCGTGTACCCTAAAAAAAATCTCACTCATTGTGCTGCTGGTTTAAAATGGTTTAAATATATTTGCCTCAGATCGTGCATGGATTCACGTATATCTAATATTTTGAAAAGTGAATAAGTTGTTTTGGAGAGATATGATAATTTATTATTCACTTTTATTTTTTGGAGATTTTTTATATTGTATAAGAAGAAAAAGGTGGAGAAATAAAACTTTTAAAAAAAACAAGGGTTATTTTTGGAGTTGATGGGACTGGAACTTGTGATCTCCAATTCAACAATCTTGTATCTCTCCAATTCACCTATAAAGATTTGTTATTTTTTGGAGTGATGAGGTGCATTTTTTATTGGGCATTGGAGTAATAAGGAGCATTGTTGGCGTCATAAGGAGTGCTTGTATTTTCACTCAAGGTTTGATTAGAGCAAAGTGAAGCTCTATCAAATTCTTTTCTTGAGGCTATAAGTGGGTCAAAGCCAAGCCCCTATAGCTCTCTTTTGCATGGTGTGTGGTGTTTCTTGCAGTATTTCTTTCATGGTGACCCTTGTTGATGCGTAATTTTGCTTTCGTATTGGTGGTGATATTTTTGCATAAAATATTTTTCAAGCGCTTCTATTGGTGATATAAGGTGATTGTTTATTCTGGTGACATAAGGTGCTTTCTTTTTTTAATTCTTGGATCTATAAGGTTTGCATAATACACATCTTCTGGAGTTATAAGGTGTTTATTTTTTTTACAATGTCTAAAGTTGTAAGTCTTTTTAATGAATCTGACAAGTTGGAAGGATCGAAAAATTATAAAGTTTGGAGTCGTCATATTCAAAGCACTCTTATTTACAATGAATTGTGGAAGGGTGTCTGTAATGCTCAGCCTACCAAACCGACTATTCCTGATCAGCTTGCAAAATGGGAACTAAAAGATGAGAAGGCCTTAACATTGATTCACAATACTGTTTCTGATGATATTTTTGTGCATATTGAAAATAGTTCTAGTGCGTGGTCAGCTTGGAAGACATTGAAAGATTTATTTGATTCTCAAAGTGAAGCTAAGAAAATTGATCTCCAATTGAAGTTGTTTCAACAAAAATTGTCTTCAGGAGGTGATGTCATGGAGTACATTTTTAGATTGAAGAATGCCAAACAAGAAATTTCAAGAGCTGGTTTTGATAAAATTGAGGACAGCATGACAGTGACCATTTTGATCGTAGGATTGCCTAAGACATATAAGAATTTTCTGGAAACTTTACGGATTAAAAATAAATTGGATAATATTTCTTTTGACACATTAAGTGAATTACTTGCCACACATGACAAAACTTTTGGTAAAACAAAGCAAGCAGGAGAAGATGTTTTGGTCGCAAGTACTTGCAAACAATATTCAGGTAATCATCAAAAGGGAAATTATCAAAAAGCAAATGAACAACAACAGAATTCTTTTCAATATTCAAACAGAGGTTGTGGTCAGGGTTTTGGAAGAGGAAGAGGCTACGGAAGAGGAAGAGGAAGAAATCAAGGCAAAGTTTCTAAAGAATCAGAAAGTACACAATCACAGTTTTCTAGAAAAGGAAGAGGTTCAGAAAACCAACAGGTCTCTGGAAGAGGAAGAGGTAATAAACAGGTCACATGTTTTCGTTGTAATAGAGTTGGACATTATGCTTCAGAGAGTAGAGTTTCATTTGAAAAAATTCTAAAAGAAAGAGAATCTAAAGAATATTCATCAGCGGCACATTATGCTCATGCAAATGATAGTGAACATTGTGAATATGTTTTTACAGCACTTGGACAATCATAATGAATGGATTTTGTTCAAGTTCATCAGTTGGAATCAACGAATTTTGTCCAGTCTTCTTGTTGTTTCAAAAATGATTTTGAAGATGCTTGGATTATGGATACAGGGGCTACTCAGCATATGACACACAGGAAATATTTCTTTTGGAGTTATGAAGATTGTCATTTAAATTCAATCTTCCTTGAAGATGATTCTATTCATTTTCCACAGGGAAAAGGAACAGTCAAGGTTGACTTGCCAGGAATTGGAAAAAGATTGATTTCTAATGTTTGGTATGTGCCTACATTTAAGAAAAATTTGTTGTCTTTAGTTGTCATCCGCCAATTAGGACATCAAATTGTAATGGAAGATGGTATCCTTTTGGTTAATTCAAAAAATGATGCATACAAAACCATTATGACAGGTTATGAAGATGGAAGGCTTCTTAGGATGAAGGGAACCGTCATTCCTAGATCAAAGGAACATTTGAAGGAATTTGTAGGTTTAGTTGAAACTGATGTTTCACCTATCAGATTGTGGCACATTCATTTTGGGCACTTTAATGTTGATAGTCTTGTACAGCTCCAAAAAACAAGGAATGGTAAAGGGGTTGCCTTCTTTTCGGAAGGGAAATGCAAAGTGTGAAGCTTGCATTTATGGCAAACAGAGAAGGATAGCTTTTTCAAAAAGCACTTGGAGAGGAACAAGGAGATTACAGCTTGTTCATAGTGATGTTTGTGGTCCTTTGGAAACTTCACTTGGTGGTTGTAAATATTTTTTGTTGTTTATTGATGATTTTAGCAGGATGGTTTGGGTGTATTTCTTGAAGGAAAAATCAGAAGTGTTTGAAAAGTTTCAGTCATTTCAAAATTTGGTTGAAACAGTGACAAAGGAAAAGATTGCTACTTTGATAACTGATAACGGTGGTGAGTTTACATCAAATCATTTTTTGACATATTGTCAAGAAAAAGGAATTAAAAGATAGTTGACCAATTTTTATACTCCACAACAAAATGGAGTATCAGAAAGGATGAATCAGACTTTATTGGGCATGGCTAGAGCAATATTATTTTTCAAAGGGTTGAATTCATGTTATTGGGCTGAAGCAGTTCATACAACAGTTTATTTGAGGAATCGATCTCCTTCGTCATCACTTGATGGAAAACTCCTTTTGAGGCTTGGTATGGATTCAAACCTATGGTCAAACATTTGAGATTTTTTGGTTCAATTTGTTATGCACTTGTCCCAAAATAAAAGCAAAAGAAGTTAGAGTCTAAAAGTGTTAAGTGCATGTCGATTGGTTATTCCGATGAGAAAAAGGGGTATAGACTTCTGTCAGATGGAAAGTTTATTGTCAGCAGGGATGTGATTTTTGATGAAACAAAAAGTTTAAGTGTAGAAGAGGTTGAAAAACAACTTAGTCACTTAGAGTAAAATGTAACTAAGGAACAAATAAGGATGCAACACTTAAACAAGACAAGGAATGAACAATGGCTTGATTTCACTTCAGAAGTACAGGATGACGAATAGGTTGAAGACACCTTGGAACAGGTTGAAGATACTTTGAATTCTTCACAAGTTAACTTGGTTAATTCAAATCAAGTTAACATTGAAAAGAAGAAACCAAAATGGGCAACTAAGTTACTGCAGGATGTTAAGTCTGATGAAAAAGGCAAAACAGGTACAAGGAATTCTAATATGGGTTCAGAAGATTTTGCTCTTTCAGTTGTTGAAGAATTTACTTTTAATGAAGCAGTTGAATATGATGAATGGAAAATAGCAATGCAAAGTGAGTATGATGCAGTAACAAAGAATCAGACTCGGAAAATTGTTGATTGTCCACATGATGTTAAACCCATTGGTTGTAATTGGGTTTACAGAATTAAGTACAAATCAAATGGAGATATTGATAAATATAAGGCAAGATTGGTGGCAAAGGGTTTTGCTCAAAAAGAAGGGATTGATTATGAAGAAACTTTTGCTCCAACAACGAAATGGAATACTATCAGGATTGTGCTAGCTTTAGCTGCACAAAATGGATGGAAAGTGCATCAAATGGATGTAAAAAGTGAATTTCTAAATGGTGATTTGCAAGAGGATGTTTATATGACTCAACCTCCTGGTTTTGAGGTTCTAGGGAAATAAAATCAAGTTTGTAAACTGGTTAAGGAATTATATGGATTGAAACAGGTTCCCAGAGCTTGGTATGCAAAAATGGATGCCTACCTACAGAAAGTTGGTTTTCTTCGTAGTGAGTGAGATGATACTTTGTATGTTCAAATCTAAGAAAACAACTTAGTCATCTTGGTTATGTATGTTGATGATTTGCTCATAACAAGTAATAATAATGATCATATATTTCAAGTTAAGCAAGAACTTCAAACAGGTTTTGAAATGATAGACTTGGGATTACTTCATTACTATCTTGGAGTTGAAGTAAAGCAGTGGAAAGGAAGCATATTTATTTCTCAAGCTAAGTACATTTCTGGATTATTGAAGAAGTTTGGAATGGAGGAATGTAAACCAGCGATTACTCCCATGGAGCAAAATTTAAAAATTTCTAAGTTTGAAGGGGGGAACTTGTAAATGGTACTGGATATAGACAGTAAATTGGATGTTTCATTTACTTGATGAATACTTGTCTTGACCTATCTTATACATTCAACATACTTTCCAGATATATGCAGGAACCTAGAGAAAGTCATTGGAATGTAGCAAAAAGGGTGTTAAAGTATCTTCAAGGAACAAAGGATTTTGGACTTGAGTTTAAAAGAAACAAAAATTTCGAGCTTGTTGGCTATTCAGAAGAAGATTTTTCTAGAGATGTTGATGACACAACATCTACTTCAGGTTACTTAATGAATATGGGATCAGCTGCAGTGGCATGGAGTTGTAAAAAGAAGGATACAATTGCGAATTCTATAGCAGAAACAGAATATATTTCAACTTGGGAAGTCGCTTGTGAGATAGTTTGGTTAAGAAGGATTTTGCAAGACCTCAAAGTTGGTCAGAAAGAAGCAACTTCATTATTTATTGATAATCAATCAACAATCAAGTTAACAAAAAATCTTGTTTTTCATTCAAATACTAAGCATGTGGATACTAAGTATCATTACATTCAGGCTCTCCTCATCATTTAAATCGTCAAGCTAAAGTATTGTCCATTAGAAGATCAAACTGTGGATATTTTTACAAAATCTCTTGGAAGGGTCAAAATTGATAAGTTTAGAAATGAACTTGGTATTTGTTCAAAATAATTTTTGGATCAAAGGGGGGATTGTTAGGGATTATGATCCAAAATGTTATGTTTAGATGTTTAGTTTAATAAATGTAAAAGGGCATCTACACACTCACGTGATTATGTGAGGTGTCCCTAAGTTAGTTCCAGTAACGATAAATTAGTTGTTACTCTTTGGATATTTAAATCCATCGAGTTTTCCATGTGATGTAATCTTTTAGGACTTAGCCCTCACATCTCTGTGATGTAATTATTTTCCTTCTTCATTAATAAATTTTTGTGTCTGAGGACACTTTTTCAAACAACCTAAAATAGTCAATAAAGAATCCAAACTATAGGGAATAGGGAGGAATGATCATGACAACTAAATTCAAAGGAAATAGTGTGATGGACGATGGGCCATAAAAAGTAATGTAAAGTGTAGACCCAACGTTCATGTATCCCCTACCACTCCCGTGAGGGTAACCACTGGTGTAAATACCGAGCGAAGGGAATAAAAATCCTCCACAAATGGAGTAGAGGATAGAATATGACCATTCCCAAATCTATGAGCATGGTAAGGGGTTGTGATGCCCCCAAGTCTGACAACAGGGTCCATACTAGGACCAAGGACGGGTGATAGGATACCAGCCATGCCGAAAATAAAAGGACCCGAACTCAAGAAAGCATAAGTATACTCAAGTAACCACGATCCCAAAGGCCAACTAGCACACAAAGAGCACACTCCTAAGAAAATCTACAACCAAAATACAAGCAAACCAAGGGGAGGATATGTGAGCTCCCGAATGCAGCGGGTATGTCTCGCCTAGGAGAGGATTGAAACTCCCATACACTGCAAGCGGAGGTACGTAACCAATTATAGTGGCCCTCAACTTCAACGCATAAAGAGACTGTGCTATCCGACCTCTACCTATCCAGGAAACTCACAAAATAACCTCTACAAGTACCCCCTGTGATACCTAGGCAAGGCAACTAAGGTCACCTCAATATAACCAATGCTCAAGCGGACAGT
Organism: Pseudotsuga menziesii; assembly: GCA_001517045.1. Classification (NCBI taxonomy): domain Eukaryota; kingdom Viridiplantae; phylum Streptophyta; class Pinopsida; order Pinales; family Pinaceae; genus Pseudotsuga; species Pseudotsuga menziesii. The sequence goes on from LPNX010826811.1 coordinate 516,840, forward strand.
CGCAGGTGGGATCGACTATATGGGCAGGGTAGCAAAGCCTGAAACTCTCGAAAGAGCCCCCAGATAGGAATACAATCCTGGAAATATATCTGGCGCTCATAGAAAGTGACTAGGGGTCATCCTAATCACAATCGTGTGCACTGCCTCGTGCTTAACTCCCATGTAAGAGGAGCATCCTAAGAAACAATAATTATATCAAGGATTTCTCTCTCACCTGAACAGACACCTAATTGTTTTGTTTAGTGGTCTTGGAGAATTAACTCACAATGAACTATTCCAAGACCCTAAAACCTATTCTTGTTGGTGCACCCTAGAAAATAAAAGAGTGTAATTCATTTTAAATTATGCATTGATTTTAATGGATGTAATTAATCAAAGGGAAATGGCCGTGCAACTAATGATATGAAGACTCGGCAGTGAAATAAAAGTGCACACCTAAAAATCAATTCCAAGTGCAATCTTGTAGAATGAAAAATAGGGTATGCCACTACATGAGATGAATAAATATATATTCCTTTCTGAATGCCAATGCAATCCTTCCTATATAAAATCCTAAACACAACTCACATCCGAGAAATCTAATGCAAGTACCTCCTCAAATCCATATCTAAGATGCAACTAAGAGTGCAACTACTTTGTACTTTTCAATATAAAACCATGAAAAATGCAATAAGAGTCATCTAAAACTCTCAGTCTCTACAACAAGTATAAAACACAAGCCCAGCAAGACACCGAGACAAAAAAGAGTAATGCACTAATGGAAAAACAAAATGGATAAATGACTAAAACTACTTTCAAAGAAAAATCAATGAAAAGGCAGTCTCCGGTCACAAAAGAAGCATCCAACAGACAACACCAGAACCAAGGAAGACCCAACCACACTCACAACCCACCCAACAACTTCCCACAACATCAAACTCACCAAAAGGGAGGATGTACGTGACTGTTTAAAGAACAGTTACGTATATACATGACTTTTGGCCAAAAAGCTGCATGTATACGTGAATGTTGGCCAAAAACCTACATGTATACGCAACGTTTGGCCAAAAATCCATGTATGTACATGACTTTTGGCCAAAAACTTGCGTATACAAAGAAGGCAGTGGTAAAAATGAGGCCAAGGGTCAAACCAATAAAGGGGAGTGTCAATGGAAGAGCATACTATAAAATGAAACACAGAAACAAGGAGCAAGTCAAGAATATCATGCACATTGTGCCCCCAAACCCCAAAGAAAAACAAGGAACATCCCCAGTATGGTCACCAATTCTGTTATGGAGAAAACATCCTATGGATTGGGGTACCACAACACACAGAGTAACCACAGAAATCAATCCTTTCCTATATGCAAGCAAAACCAAACATCTAACACTAAAGGATCTCGAAACATTCCTTATTCCGGACGGTTGATGTAGATCCTCGTTGAGATTTTCCACTCTCGCTTTTATTAGTAATTTGCTCTCTCAACATTCAGCAAACAAGACAAGCATGATATATAATTGTGTTAGACCTACTCTAGCATATATAATCAATAACATATAAGCATTTAAAATCATCCATGGAATCAATACTCATTTAAATACACATTATTGGACAGGAAAAGATATTTCTATTCATATAAATCAGAGATTACAATAGTGACAACCTCTGTCGGCACGTCTGCGAATCGGAGATATTGAGTCCTCCACCTGGGCCTCCACCACTTCAATCCTCCATCTCTCAATAGCAAGGTCACAAGCAAAGGTAAGCTTGGGAATAACACAAAGTGCTCCAAAGGACAAAGGGATGCAGACTCAAGTATAAGCTCTGGAGACAATGGACTATAGTTTTCATGCTCTTCAATTCCTCCCCTTTCAATGTATCCAAAGGGTTCCTTATATAGTGCTTCAATGGGTAATGGAAGGTCAAATCTGAGCGATCTCAAGGCATATGGAAGGCCAAGAGACAAGTGACTCGGATCCACATCAAGGAAAACTGCAAAACTATTTGGCCTTTTGCACACATCCGTATGTACGCGGGTTTGAGGGTCATATCCGCGTATATATGCGAGAATAGGTTTAAAAGTCGTGTATAGCAAATAATGCATGTTTTTAGGGATGATCTTGGAAACATCAAAGGTACAAAAATGGTCCATGGGTTCCAAAGAGTCTGCAGAGGGACATGGAAGGCCATAAAGGTGTGATCCACCATGTGTGGTAAAATCAGCTGTAACAATGCAAATAAAGGAGTTGAAGTCAAACATGGAGGAAACCATTTAATTACCGGTCAATAATGAGAACCATTAACAAATGCGAGGGAAAATACCATTAATGAAAATGGTCCCCAAGGTACCTAGTACATTATAACAAGTGTGAATACAAGGACTTGAAGTCAAACACATGAAGAATCAATTGAGTAGGAGACAATAAGGTATTACCACTACCCAATAGCAAGGGAAATTCCCACTGATGACTGCAATCCCCAAGGTACTATCATAAAACTCTAAATATCAATCCCATAGCAAGAGGTGTTGCAGTCGATAGGAAGAGATTCGTTGGAAGGAAGGCATTAAGGCATCCTTCATCATCCAACACGAGGTAAGTCAAAGAGTAATTGGATTTGGAATTGGTATTGAATTTCACAACAAGGATCGTCGAAGACATGATGTAATGAACTGATACCAGGGAATGGCCGACATAAAAGTTCTAGGAAACTACAGAATGGCCAAAAAAGGTTTAATCCTTGAACAGTGAGCATGACACAAAAGTGACTTAGGCAACTTTTGACACAAAAGAACCAATGACAAAAATCTGCAATGTAGGAGGCATTGACAGATTCCCCATATAATTGAAAAAGAAACCAATTGGAGGAGTAAGAAACTCTGAATCGGGATAAGTTCAAAGTACTAGGACAAACTGTTGATAGACTCAAAACTAGTGCTTTGTTCAAGGAAACAAGACTTGATGCCATGGTGTAAAAAACATGTGAATGAACTTCCCTTCCCCTCTTTCTTGTAAAGGTTTAACGAGTCCAAGAAAGCCAACTCGGGACCTTCTTCATTTTTGGCAAGCTCGAAGAAGAGATAGAAGAATGCTTGATAAAGCACTGATTTGTGGATTTTACGAGCCCAAACTAGTACATGCTCGATGGTGTTTTCATAGTTTAGAGAGTCTGAAAAATCCAAAGAAGACTCCAGGGGGGAACTTTTTTGTCCAATTTAGTCTCCTGAGGCCAGAAAAGTATAAAACAAACCACAGAAGAACTCTCTTAGCTTTCGAAGAAGTAAGGCGCGCCTTTTTCGTATTTAGTCAGGAAGGTCCGAAAAAGGTTAAATTACCACCTACCCAATGTACCTTCAGAAGTGGCAAATATCCTGAGTTTAACGAGTGTGAAGGAAGGCAAGATCACTCGAAAAGATCCATTTGATTACAAGAAATGGGGCTTACAACAATAAAATTGATGCTTTGTTCGTTAGGGTTTAACGAGCATGACAAAGACATAAAGTACACTCATAATATTTTTCATGTTTAGGTCTAGAGCATGAAAAAGAGAAAACTAAGCTCATGCTAGGTGCTCATTTTCCGTAAGTTTAGTCCCTCAGGTCCAAAAAAGAGGTAAACCTATGCCTAGGAATAATCTTCTCAATTTTGAAGCAAAGAGAGTGTTCCTTTCTCATATTATTCCACATGGTCCGAGAAAGTGATAACCTACCACCAATGTGGATGCCCATTCACATATTCTTAACAAGCTTGAATGGACAAGTTTACTTGGCAGTCGAGTCTATTTTGAGGATTCATACCTAGGCCTAAAGAAACTCAATAACTTTCCCGTGAAGTTTTAACGAGTCCATAAAAGTCAACTCATGGCCTCCTTGCTGTTTTTAACAATCTTGAAGGAGAGCAAAAAGAATGCTCTAAATGCGAGGAGACAAGTGTCAGAGGAAAGCGAAACTAGTTCTAAGTGCGAGGAACAAACCTATGCATAATGCAAGGAACATGAGCAAGGTAAAGACACTCGAGGAAAGTCTCCTCAAGGTAAAAGGTGTCAAGTTGCAAAGGCAAAATGATATAAAGCTGAGCGACGATGAGAGCAGAGATGAGGGCTTATATAATGAGCTAAAAGCGTGGAAGCCGACATCAGGCTCAAAAGCGCAAGTAGGGTGCATGCAAATGTAGTTACAGCTTGAACAACAAGGAGAGGCCAGTAAACAATTGTGAATCCAACTAAAAATCCTATCTCCAAGAAATAACAGCATCAGAATCACATTCAGAAGAAAAGATCTGATGCATGTCACTTTGGTAGAAACACATGTGACTTTGCTATCTTCTACAAAAGGGAAATTCAAGGCAGAATCAACGAAAGAGGACTCTATAGTGCCAAGGCCTGAGGGTCTATAATCAGTAATATAAACCTTAGAAGGAAAGCAAAGATCAACAAGGGAGGTAGAGTCTGCAGGGAGAAACTCAACATCGGAGGAGTCGAAAATTTCATAAGAAAAATCATACTCATCAGGATCACTGACTTGCTGTTTGAAGGAAGAGTCTAAAAACTTTAAAAAACCAACATAAGAAGACCAATCCATGGGAATATCAGGCTTACTAAGAAAATCAGGGTTAGACTTAGTCACAACTAAGCCAACATCCAAAAGAAGGTCATACTGTATCAAAGACTCTAGGAGGACTTCATCCGAAGGAAGGAGATCATCCGAGATAGGACACATATCTAAAATTTCAAATGGATCGACAGAGTGGAGAGCGAGCTCCACAATCTTTATAGGATTCCTCACATGGTCAACTACTGGGACCAAGTCCCAAGAAGGTAAGCATGAAAACAGAGGCTGCTCCTCAGTAGCAATTGAACGCAAAGGATATGAGGCCACATAACTCACCTGTGGCGGGGTAGTGTCTATAGAAACACTAGGAATCAATAAAGGAAAGACCTGGTCTCTAGTTGGGTCAGGAGACAGATCAAGAAAATCCAACTGATCGATAGTGACAATTTCTTCGACATGATTAAAGTACATCACATGAAAGAATGTTGACACCACAGCTTTCATGGCATAGACATAATCACGTCCGAGGAGCATATTGAAGTCCAAGGGGTCTTCTATCACCACCCAAAGACGGTCTTCCCACCCAAAGTAACATGTGTTTGAGAAATAATTCCCAAGGCTATACAAGTTCTTCTATCAAACGCTAATAACTGACTAGTAGTCAACACAAGGCTGGGAGATCCCATGCCTCGCCAAGCACGAGCAGAAAAGATACTAACTGAGGCTCCTTCATCAACAATACAATGAGCAATCATGTGTGGTTCAACTTTGACCTTTATCTGGAAAGGTGCATCAGAAGGAAGGCGCGGCTCAACTAGGCTATCCCAAACAAAGGAAGCAATCCGAGAGCCTAGTGGGGGTTGATCTGAAGCGAGTTCAGTGCCCCCTTGTTCAGTAAGTTATGAACTGGTAGTGAAGAAAATATGACTAGCAGACACTTCACTCTCCAAAAGAAGAGTGGGATTGATCGACAATGGAACCAATTCAACCACTTCGTGAAAGTCACTCTTCGAAGGGAGAGTGGGATTGACCAAATGTGACATTGGTTCAATCACATAAGGATCACTCTCTGAAAGAAGAGTGGGATCGACCAAATTTGAGATTGGTTCGACCACTTGATCAACCAAAGGTTGAGTAGGTTTTTGAGAAACCATAGGTTGTTCAGAAGAAGGAAATTCTTGAGTCTTGGACCACACTCTTCGCACCTCCGCAATAGTAGGGCACTAGTGAGTAAGATGATCTCCCTCGCATAGCTTACAAGGGAACTTAAGTTTGCACTTCAAACGACCAATTTTCTCAAAGGTGTCAACATGACTAGTAGTGGCTGACTGTTTGCTCTCAACATGACCTACAAAGGCTGATATTTTTCCCCCAGCAAGAACACCAGAGGCTGGGTGACTGGGTCCAAACCTAACTAAGAGAGGTTGGTTGTTGAAAAACTTCAGAATGTTCAAAAATGGGATGACCATGAAACCAAACTCTTCTTACCTCCGCGATGGAATAGAATTTATAAGTAAGGTGGTCTCCCTCACAAAGCTTACAAGAAAACTTGGGCTTGTGTTTTGAATGGGTAGTCTTATCAACAATGTCAACATGACTTGCAATGGATGACAGATTGTCTTCAGCATGAACCACAGAGGCTGAGAGACTACCTCCGGCATGACCTGCAGAGGCTGAGAGACTGGGTCCAACATGACCTGCAGAGGTTGGATGGGCACCACCAGCATGAACAACAGAGGATGAATGGTTATTATCAACATGCTTTGCAGCAGTTGAGTGTGTGCCCCCAGCGTGACCTTCAGAGGCTGGGTGGATGGATCCAACATGACTTGCAGAGGTTGGATGGGGAGATTCAACTTGAACATCAGAGGTTGAATGGGTTCCCTCAACATGAACTGCAAAGGCTCAGTGAATGGATCCAACATGACTTGCAGAGATTGGATGGGGAGGTTCAACTTGAACATCAAAGGTTGAATGGGTGCCCTCAGCATGAACTACAGAGGTTGAGTGACTGGATCCGACATGACCTGTAAAGGTTGGAAGGATCCCACCAACATGATCAACAGAGGCTGGATGGTGAAGATCAACTTGACTTGCAGAGGTTGAGTGCTTAGATCCAACATGACCTGCAGAGGTTGGATAGGTGCCCAGAGCATGAACCGCAGAGGCTCAGTGGTGAAGATCAACTTGACTTGCAGAGGTTGAGTTCTTAGATCCAACATGACCTGCAGAGGTTGGATAGGTGCCCCCAGTATGGACTGCAGAGGGTGGGTGGTGAGGTTCAACTTGACTTGTAGAGGTTGAACAGGTGCCCCCTTTCTTATGTGTCTTCTTCCTATTCCTCCTTCTTTTACTCCTTTTAGACTGTCAGTAACTAGTATCAGTACTTTAACCGCATGAGGTAGAAGGAGTAGGAGAATCAACTACAGGTGAAGGGGAAGTAGTATTTTGATTCCCTTGGTATAAGGAGCTTACTTGTGAAGCATTAGGGGCATTCAAGATAGTTGGAGTGGAAAACAGCCACACCGTTAGCCCTAGGGTGAATCCAGGAAGATTCAAGGTGGCCATCAAAGGAACACCAACATTCCCTATGAGAGGAATAGTACAAGGAGTTCCCGACATGGAGATCTCTTGGCTGGTGTTCGAAGGGGTGTTAGCCATAGTTTCAAACAATAAGACAGAGTCTGAGGTTGAAAGGCAACCAAAAGTACAAAGCACACACCTGAAGGGAAACTAAGTACAGACAAACCACACAACACTCACTAAAAATTCCTAAGGCCAAACAAATAAACATGTATAAGATATGCTTTCCAGAAGAAACCTGAGAGACAGTTAATTGGTGTCCCTGTAGATGTTCTTAGGCACAAGCGGAGGAATCACCCACCACCCTCCCACACCTTCTATTGGGGTTACCTTCCAATCCCATTTAAGGTCAACCACAAATAGCTTTCCGGTGTACCTGTGAATGAACCCTAGATGTCAAAGAGACTAAAGGCTACCTTAACTATATTGACAGTCTAGGGGGACAATCGCAAACCTGGTTCATACGCATGGGCAGGGTAGCAAAGCCCGAAAACTTGTCAACACTAGGCACCACATGGGGTCGGGAGGGTGGTATTGATAGAAGTCCCCAGATGTGCAAAAACCTTGGTCTAGGCTTTGACAAGGAATCAAAGGGTTATCTCCTCAATCCAAGCCTCCACCTGGCCTTGTGCTTAACTCCCATTTGAGAGGAGCTTCCCGGATACAATCAACATAGAAAAGGGTTTACCTATTGTTTGTCCAACTACGTTTGAAATTTAATACTTGTGGAGAGTTAAAACTCCCTAATCCACAAGTCTAGCCTAAGCTAGTTGGTGTAGGAGCCTATAAAATAAAAATTATTGATAATTTTTAAATTATATCGTTTATTTTAAGGGTTGTTTTTCGTTAGAGGGTAAATGGCATGAAACTTATATGGTGTTTTGACTCAAAGTTGAAACAAAATGAATAAGCACAGAGAAATGAAATGCAAAAAGCAAAAACTATTCTCTTTCTTTTTCAAAGAGAAACTTGAAAGCCACAAAAGAACAATTTCTTTTTATTTTTTTCAAAAACAATGATATGCCATGCAATCTAGACTAAAAACCTAATCTACATGCATATAAAGCAAACATGTTTTTTTTATTTTTCTTTTATAAATGCAAAAAAAAAAACAGCCTATCAACTAATGCAAGCAAGTAATGTAAGCAAAGCAAATATACAACTACTCTACACCCCACAAACAAACCCTAGGTTTCCCTAAAGTTGGATATACCCTCTCTTGGAAGGAAGGCTCACAAAGGTAAACAAGCCAACAACTTTGGAATGAAGAGATTGAGCAATAATACTGACATAAACAAAGGTCAAGAATTCCCAAGAATTAATCTAAACCTACAACCAGAGGCTGCTCAATACCTTGTCCAACAAGGTCAAGCCAAAGAAGGAGGTGGGGGGGGAGGTAGCAAAAACAAGTTCAAAGAATTAAAAGGGACTTACAAGATAGACAAAGTGCGCCTAACAGAGATAAAAAAAATCTCTCAGGATGTAATATCCCAAATTTTGAATTGGGTCACAATGGCCAAATCACATTTTCCATATTCATGAGAGTTGTCAAAGGGATGCTAAAAGTCAAATAATTGCCAAGGAGGAAAATCACTAGTTTCCTAGGTTGGAGGTGGAAGCTTTGAGATTGGGAATAAGGGGGATAATAAATGATGTTTATACATTAGAAGGGGATAAATATTTAATAATTGATCTTATTAAATAAATACAAGAGAAAATGGAAGTGGCAATGGAGCATGAAGACACATGGAGACTATGGGGCCCACACTAGCTAGAATTCATATGTTAAATGGTATCTTTCTCTTGAAAATTAAAATATATGGGAAGCCTAATATTTTTGGATGGATTATGAGGTTAATATAATTATCCATATACTTAATAGGTCGAATTTGGGATGAATTGTAACTTACATGGGAGAGGAAGAGCCAAATGGGAGTTTCATGGACACTTGGCTAGATTCCCCTTACATTTATGACATCTAGGACACCAATGATGGAGATTCTATGAAAGTTATGACACAAGTCATATCTGAAGGCTGACATACTGACATGCCAGTACTGAATATAGAATCTTAGAGGTCGAATTTGGGAGTTGGACAAGGCCAAGAGGATCCTACTCAAATTTAGGAGAAGAGGGAAGGTGAAGAGAGAGGCCACATGGCATAGCATGAGCAGCCACACCAATTCAACTTGGATTTGGTTTATGGATGGATTTGGAACCTTAGAATACCAATAATGTTTATAAAATATAGGGATCAGCCATGAGAAGAATCTTTTTCTCATTTGTCAATTGTGAGAGCTAGTGGATGAGTAGTTTTCTTGCTTGAGCCAATTTCGAGGGTGAAAGATTCTCATCCTAGTTGGTGTTTGGAAAGGCCACTCAAGTATTTCAGGGATATTTAATGGAGTCTTATTTTCAGGTGTAAGCTACAGAAAATCATGTGGATTCTTCTATTGCAGCACTCTCTCTCAACTATTTCCAGTTTTCACACCATATTCATGCCAATGGAGGGATTGCACTTTGGGTGAGCTATTGATCTCTTTGAGGAATATTATAATGGAAATTATATTATTTTATGATTTATATTCTATTTATTTCATTTTCATAAGACTCTCAGGTCGAAATACCCAAAATAATTCATGTAAAAATGTTGAACAATGAAGAAATAGTGTCATTTCCCCACTATCTTGTTGTGAACCATTGTAATGCTGATGATTTTGAATTGGGAGAGAATTTAATTGTCCATTTCTGATTGTAATCAGTTAAATATTCTATTTTCTTCATTCTCATAAAGTTTCAAGTCTAAATTCCCAAGAGTTGTATGTCAAAATGACTTTTAATGAGCAAACAATGACCATTTCCACTCCATTTTGATATATGCCATGGTAATGCTTATTATTTCAAATGGAGGAATGTATATATGATAAATGTATGATGGATGGAATTTAATTACTGTTTATTTCAATTCTCATGTTTAGTATTTAATCATTGGAATCCATTTTACTCATTTTTATTGCATTGGGAGAAGATTTGGAGCATTTTCCCCAAGGGTCAAAATTGTGACTTGGGAGTTGTTTTGGAAAGAGTAATAACAGCCTGTAAAAACTGAACCATGATGCATACTAGAATTTGAAAAGGTCCCTTACACATACCCATCCTCTTTTCATAAATTCAAGTGACTTTGGGATCATTTGTGAATCTGTTTCCGGCAATTACCCTGGGGGAATTGGAGCCCCAATTTGCTAGTAAAGACTCCTACTTTGAACAGAACATTAAACAAGTTTGAAGAAGTAATTGGGAGGTAAAAAATAATACATTAGAATTATATTTAAGTTATATTATCATTCATGTACCTTCATAGAAAATTTGGAAGCATTTGGGTCAATTTGGAGGTCTAGACATCAAAACTAGTTAAGGTCAAAATTGAGGAAAAAGTGAAATAATTGGTCATTTAAAAAAAATTCAAAAAGCGACATTACAGTGGTATTAGAGCATGATCTTGGCACCTGATGTGGTATGATATTTATGAGTACAATAATTCAGGTACCACCATTATATATTGTAACAAAAAGTGCTTTTGTTGAAGAGGAAAAAAAAGGTAGGAGAAGAAGACAATTTTTTGGAAACTATGACTAGGCATGAAAAGAGAATCTCATATGATGGTGAGGAGATAATAAAAAGCATGGAACCTATATTTGAATACATGCAAAGAATATTATGAAAGGATTTGAATTTTTGGCTATCCAAATTTGGGAAAAATATATTGATTTTAAGAAAACCATGGAACCTATATTTGAAGACATGGCCAAGAATATTATGAAAGGATTTGAATTTTTGGCTATCCAAATTTGGGAAAAATATTTTGATTTTAAGAAAACCAAGGAGAAAAATGCATCAGCTTGTTTTAAGGAGCAAAAGGAGGAGACCCATGAACCACCTAGTTCTAAAATAGGTGGAGCAGAAGAAGTAGTACATGAAGATGATCAAAATTCACTCCCAAGTGACTCTGAAAAATATGAAGAGACGTCACATGAGTATGAAGAAGTTTTTATTGAAAATACTGAAGATAATTTTGAGACACTTGCTACCATGGAAATTAAACAAAGAGCATCTACTGATGGATGCTTGAACTATGAAGGAGTACCTACTGATGGGTGCTCACAACTCTATGTTGGTGACATAGAGATAAGATTTCAAAATTTTGTTGTAATTCAAAATTCCATCAAACATGAAAATGAAGACCTTGTAGCAGTTGAAGAAGAAACAAGATCAACTTCCCCATCACCACTTGAGCTTCATGAAGTTGATCCAAGCAAGAAGGAAGAAGACGAGGAGGTTCATTTGCAAGAGCCTCATTTTCTTGAAGGGTCCTTAAAGATGAATGAAAATCAGATCTAAGAGGCCCTAAGCATACTCCATGACACTCAAGTATTGGTATCAAATTCTTGTTGGAAAGCTACTTCCTTGGAGGATCCATCCTTCCTTGAAGACATGGAGAAGATCCAAAGAGCAATGTGCAACATCAAAGGTAATTTCATGTCTTTGATTTTTTATAGCAAAAATGTCATTGAGATTATTGAATGGTTACATGAATCCTACTTGAAGAATAATGAATTTATTGATAAGCTCACAATTCAAAATGAGCAACTTCTTGAAAATTTGCAAGACACTTGTTTTTCCTCCGATGTTTCAAATTTTCATAAGGTAGATTGCTTGGAGGATTCTCATGACATGATGGATCATGAGAAACATGAAAAATTGCAAGTTATTGATGTGCTTGAGGATTATAGTGATGATATCCAATCACTAGTAATGGTGGAAGAGGAACTTGAGTTGCCTCTTGAAAATGGTTACACAATTTTTGAAGAAGTGCATAATTCCACCACATTGGAACCAACCCATGAGGAATTTTTTTCATTTTCTAGGGAGGTGAATAATCCTACCCCTATGGATACTTCACATTATGACAATTTTTCACTTACTGATCATTTGGGTGAGTTGGTTCTTTCTCCTACATCCTACACTTCTAAATTTTGCATCAGTCATCCTAATGAAGTATGGGTGAAAGGTTTCTTTTTGATGGTGCCACATGAAGAGCATGGAAATTCTATTTCTCCTTTTGATGATGGAATTATTATAGAACCATATTATTTAAATTTGCATCATCATCCTTGTTTACATTATGATTATACACATCTACATGGGTGCACCTATGATGTTCATTTGAGTCACTTGAAGACTCATGGTTTTTCTTGCTCAACACTTGGTTCATTTGATGTTGGAGGAACTTCATCCAACACTTGGGTGAAGAGGGATGTGATTGAGAAAAATTATTATTGGCAGCAACATCCTCTGTTGTTTCATGATGATGTACATATTCATGGGTGTATTGATGAGACTTCTTTGAGACACTTGAAGTCTTCGTGTTTTATTTGCTCCTTATTTGGTTCATATTTTGGTGGAGGTTCTTCATTCACTTCTTGGATGAAAGAAAAAATGGCTGATTATTATTTTGATGCATATTACATTCTTTGGAAGTAGCATTATAGGACATGGGATCCTCACCTGTGTCATTGGAGCAAATTTGATTGGTCACTTGAGGCATGTATGCACTTGGCAAATGGTAATCCACTCACTAGGAGGTATAAGCACTTTCATGATTTCTTGGTGAGGTACCTCCTTGATGTACATTATTATTATGTTATTATATAGTTTGATGGTATATATTATGCAATCATGATGTTTGGAAGAATTCATACAAGAAAATGGGATCCAATAATTTTATTTCCAAATGGTATGGGTTGGAGAGCACTCTTAATTATTGGAGTGCAATGCAAGCAATGGGACCTTGGTATAGTTTTTAGTCCCATTGATTTCAAATTATTTGGGAAATAATCAGTATGGGAGATGGATTCCCCATTTAATAAGGTGATGTTAATCAGAGTAGTGCAGCAGCAATCATGGTGGTTCCTCTCTGAAATCTTCATGAAATCTCAAAGACTCAAGGTGGGCAGCTCAGTGGCAACTTCAAAGAATCATACAGAAAGCAGGTTCTTCAACAACCATGTTTGAAATTGCTTGAGGACAAGAAACATTGGGAAGGGAGGATTTGTAATACCCCAAATTTTGAATTGGGTCACAATGGCCAAATTACATTTTCCATATTCATGAGAGTTGTCAAAGTGATGCTAAAAGTCAAATAATTGCCAAGGAGGAAAATCACTAGTTTCCTAGGTTGGGGGTGGAAGCTTTGAGATTGGGAATAAGGGGGATAATAAATGATGTTTATACATTAGAAGGGGATAAATATTTAATAATTGATCTTATTAAATAAATACAAGAGAAAATGGAAGTGGAAATGGATCATGAAGACACATGGAGACTATGGGGCCCACACTAGCTAGAATTCCTATGTTAAATGGTATCTTTCTCTTGCAAATTTGAATATATGGGAAGCCTAATATTTTTGGATGGATATTAAGGTTAATATAATTATCCATATACTTAATAGGTCAAATTTGGGATGAATTGTAACTTACATGGGAGAGGAAGAGCCAAATGGGAGTTTCATGGACACTTGGCTAGATTCCCCTTACATTTATGACATCTATGACACCAATGATGGAGATTCTATGAAAGTTATGCCACAAGTCAGATCTGAAGGCTGAAATACTGACATACTAACATTTCAATACTGAATATATAATCTTAGAGGTTGAATTTGGGAGTTGGAGAAGGCCAAGAGGATCCTACTCAAATTTGGGAGAAGAAGGAAGGTGAAGAGAGAGGCCCATTGCATAGCATGAGCAGCCACACCAATTCGACTTGGATTTGGTTTATGGATGGATTTGGAACCTTAGAATACCAATAATTTTTATAAAATACATGGATCATTAATGAGAAGAATCTTTTGCTCATTTGTGAAATTGTCATTTGTGAATTGTGAGAGCTAGTGGATGAGTAGTTTTCTTGCTTAAGCCAATTTCAAGGGTGAAAGATTCCCATCCTAGTTGGTGTTTGGAAAGGCCACTCAGGTCTTTAATGGAGATTTAATGGAGTCTTATTTGTATGTGTAAGCTACATGAAAGCATCTGGATTCTTCTATTGCAGCACTATCTCTCAACTATTTCCAATTTTCACACCATATTCATGCCAATGGAGGGATTGCGCTTTGGGTGAGCTATTAATTTCTTTGAGGAAGATTATAATGGAAATTATATTATTTTCTGATGTATATTCTCTGTATTTCATTTTCATAAGACTCTCAGGTCGAAATACCCAAAATAATTCATGTAAAAATGTTGAACAATGAAAAAATAGTGTCATTTCCCCACTATCTTGTTGTGAACCATTGTAATGCTGATGATTTCAAATTTGGAGAGCCTTTAATTGTCCATTTATGATTTTAATCAGTTCAATATTCTCTTTTATTCACTCTCAAAAAGTTTCAAGTCAAAATTCCCAAGAGTTGTATGTCAAAATGACTTTTAATGAGCAAACAATGACCATTTCCACTCCATTTTGATATATGCCATGGTAATGCTTATTATTTGGAATGGAGAAATGTATATATGATAAATTTATGATGTATGGAATGTAATTAATGTGTATTTCAAGTCTCATGTTCATTAATTAAGCATTGGAATCCATTTTACTCATTTTTATTGCATTGGGAGAAGATTTGGAGCATTTTCCCCAAGGGTCGAAATTATGACTTGGGAGTTTTTTTGGAAAGAGTAATAACAGCCTGTATAAACTGAAACATGATGCATATGAGACTTTTAAAAGGTCCCTTACACATACCCAGCCTCTGTTCATAAATTCAAGTGACTTTGGGATCATTTGTGAAGCCATTTCCGGCAATTACCCAGGGGGAATTGGAGCCAGAATTTGCTAGTAAAGAATCCTACTTTGAACAGAACATTAAACAAGTTTGAAGAAGTAATTGGGAGGTAAAAAATAATACATGATCATGATATTTAAGTTATATTATCAGTCATGTACCTTCAGAGAAAATTTGGAAGCATTTGGGTCAATTTGGAGGTCTAGACATCAAAACTAGTCAAGGTCAAAATTGGGGAAAAGTGAAATAATTGGTCATTTAAAAAAAATTCAAAAAGGGACATTACACAGGAGTCATGCACATGCAGAGGACCCTTTAAGACCCTACAAATAACCCTCAAATCACCCAAAAACCCTAAAAAATAATGAAATAACACAAATTCAAGTGCATATGTGGGTTGCCTTAAGGTAGGTCGTGTATGAAATGTGGGTTGCAGGTAGTAAAATTTGTGTATACAACACAGACACGTGACTGTTTATCCTGAAAGTCGCGTATGGATGACAAAAGGCACAAAAAGGGTCAAAAACTGACCTAGGAAGGCAGGAAAGGTGTTCCAACAAACTCAAAAGGTGTTCCTAACTTGTAAGAAGGACCTAAAACTTTACAAAAGGCTGAAATAAATACAAAGAAACCCCAAATAGACAAGGCTCTCCCTAACGAAGTCGCCAGTTCTGTTGTAAAGGAAAGTTTCCTATGGCTAGGGTTTAAGAGGCCATCAACGTACTGGGGTTGAAAGGTGGATGCAAATGGTTCTGCAAGTAAATATAAACAAGATTAGAGATTGGAATGGTTCATACCTTATCTAAATGAAGGCTGGTCCAAGCAGCCCTTCAATCCTCTTCTTGCTCCTCTCGCTCCTCTTGCTCCACGAGACCTGCAAAACGAATTATACCTTCCTCAAACCAATATGACCACATATAAAGAAATGATAATCAAATAAACATGAAATAATGATCTAACTAACATCATCATATGATCATAAACAAAGATTCAATCACACATTGAACAACAATTTGGGAAGAAGAAGAACATCACATCTTTATTAATCATGAAATGAAGTACAAATATACCTTCTCTTCAAGTTCAGCACCTCACGAAACCTTGATCTAGTTCTGCTGCTTCTCTTCTCCAAGGAACTCAGCCTCCAAGCTCTGCAACACAAGGAGAAAGCATCTAGGGAAAAGGTGTGGGCAAAGAGAGCTCCAATTCCTTCAACATAACAATGCAAAGATTCAAGTCTCTTCTCATGCACCTCCCTACCTCTATTTATATGTTTCTTAAGAGATAGGGTCGAAGACAAATTAGTTACAACTGAAGGAGTCAGTTGCATAACTAACCAAACTACCCAAACTTCGAAAAACGTATTTTTGACATGAATACGCGGGTTGCAGAGACATCAGTCGCATATGCAGGAGGTATACGTGGGTTTCAATGTAAATAGTCATGTATTTAGGGCATACGGCAGTATTATATATGACAAGTCACATACAATACGCGGGTTTCCTTAAGGAAACTCGCGTATGCATCAACAAATCTCATTTTTAGGATACTTCTAGGAATTTTCAGACTTTGGTGTCTTCTAAAACGTTTTATCTAACACAGATACCTTTCCAACGGTGCGGAGAAGAGGTAAAACGAGGTTACAAAACTCCAGATATGGGTCCTCCAAGTTAGGTGTTTTTTCAGTGAATTTCAATGACTTTCATGAAGTGTCATCATGGAAGTGTCGACATGCGACGGAATCATGGGAAAGTGGTCACAGGTAGAGATGTGTCATTTTGAGCTATAACATTGTCAACATTGGGATGATCAACATTGAGGAATTTGGAATCCCATGTGTCAACATTGTCTACGTTCTCCATGGGACATTTTTGGTGATCTAGATGAGATATTTCTAATATTTGATAATTTTTTCAAAAAAATTATTAGATAAATTAGCTACAGGAATGGGGTTTCCAGTGCTAGTGTTGCAATGCTATTGAATTTTCTACCAAGAATATTTTGACGTTTGAGCTCTTCAATCTCACCATATCTAAATATATGGATTCTGAAAATAAAAAAATTTAATGTAATTTGAATTTGAAATTTGATATATATCTATAAGAAATGTGTTTTAGAATGTAGCTAATTTAAATCGAAGCAAATTTTCTTGATTTTACAAAAAAAATTATATTTAGTTTTTGGTAGTTGACATATGCCACATCATTGTTACAAACATGACACATGTCACCCACTTAGGTTATAGAACACACCTCTCAATACAACAATCGAAAAACAAAAACATTATAACCCTAAATACAAGATTTTGTTGACCTCTATATTTTTTTTAAAGGTAAGAGATGGCATTCCTGACATATACAACAATCATGTATTTTGATGTCATTACTATTTACTATTGAAATGCTTTTATAGTTTCTATGAATTTACATGTCTGTGTGAAGGGCATAATTGTTCTAATAACGGTTAAAGTAACACTTGCTCTAAAATCTCCAATTATTCATTAGTACTTAAGGAATGAGTCAATTATTTTTGCTATTGGGCAATCAAGTTTATAAACATTAGGTTATTTGTGGTCCTAAAGTGTAGTGTATCATGTTAGAATACATTGAAAAAAAAATTCTTACATATGCTACTCTCAATATACAATCAATTGATTGTTAGCTTTGAGGTAGGAACAAATTAAATTTTAGATATGTGATATTCTTATTTAGGGGTTGATTAGGTTTTTTTTTCTTATTTACTCAAAGTGAATCTTTCAATATTAGTGAAATAGTTTTCTTTTTAAGCTGGAAACAAAAAGTAACTTGATATTCAAAGAGAATCAACGTTACATCGATCCAACAATTGTAATTCGTGACTGAAATACTAATAGTCCAATATTACAAATGGCTTCAAAAAGGATTTCATACTCCATACTCAAGGGTTCCAATAACTTAACAAAATTTGACAAGATACTTTGACATTCTTATACTCCTAAGACCTCCTTCAAACCTACTAAAAAAAATCATGCTTAACAAGTAACTAGAAGACTATACAGACTTAACATATATAAAAAAAGATTAATTGATCATTTATCAATTAAAAGACCTTCCACAAACTCCTCATACTACAAAACTCCTTCCAAGACATCAATAACTTCCTTAGAAAGAGTATATGATTCACATTTGAATTCTCTATAAATGTGTGTAAAAGAAAGTTGAATGAAATATTTTGCCAGGTCCTCAATTCTTCCCATCCAATGTGTAAGATGAAGAACATTGAGATTTTATTTCTTTGAAATCCAATTTATGATCACCACAGAATCACCTGCAACTTGAATATATTGAACTCCTCTTTTCGTAGCATACCAGAGCAGCCCCCAAAGAGTAATTAATTCATCCTTGGTGTTGGTAGAACCAGTTCCCATTTTAATCATGATATAATAGTCATGTTTAATATTAAGGATCATACCAGCTCCATAAAGAACTATGATTTTAGCCCCATTAAAATAACTAATTGAACAAGAGATATTAAACTAAGGATGAAGAAGCTTTCTAAGATTCACCTTTTCCTTAATAATATTAGATTCCATAAATTGGCCAATAGCTTTAAAAGCCACCTGAGTGAACAAAGTTTGTTTCCCTTCAAAAATATACTTATTTCTTGCTTTCCAAACCTCCCACAGAACAAACAGAGGAAACTCTTTAAATCTAGACCTTTTACCAAACCATTGTAACATACTAGCTTGACAATTGAGATGATTCTAATTCTCCCTGAATTTTAAAATAGTTTGGTTGGAGTTCCAAACTCTGTTCACTAAAAGGCAGGAGACAAAAAGATGTGACATTGTATCAGAATCTTGAAAGCAAGGACACAAACTCCTGGTCCATTGAAACCTCTTCTAAATAAATTATCCCAAGTAAGAATTTGTTCTCCCAACATAACCAGATAAAACATTGGTTTTTGATGAAATTTTCCAATTCCAAAGCTTAAGAGTCCACCATTTTGGAGAAAAAATACAATTTTCAGAAATAATGAAATCATATGCTCTTTTAGCTAAGATACTACTACTTGAATCCTCCCAATCCCAAACAAGAGTATCTCGATTATTAGAAATACTTGTAGCAACAAAATTAACAGAGAATACATACCTATCCCATTCATTTGCCAATAACCCATTAAGATTGAGATCTTGAGAATTGATCCAAGGTGAACCAACATCCTCCAGGCAAATAGATTTATAAATCTGTGCTAAACCTCATAATTATGAGAATGGAGAACTCCTATCAAAATGTTGGATAACTAAAACTTCTCTTTTAAGAAAACAATGGGATCTATTCCAATATACACCTGAATCCCACGACCAACATTCCATCTTAGTCTCTTCTTCATAATAGGAAATTTCCTATATAAACCCTTCCAAATAACAGAGGCATTAGATTGAAGCATAGGAGTATCATGAATCCAATGAATAGGAAGACTCATCTTTAAATATTTCCTTCTTTAAAACTCAATCAAATACTATCACTAAAAATAGCACACTACAACGTTTAGTACCTAGAGCATCACCCAACCAGAAAATGTTTTCCATCCCCCATCCTCCCCATCTCTTAGGGAGAGCAATAGATTTTCAAGAGGTTAAATGAAACCTGAAAATATTTAAATTACCATCCCAAATAAAATGAAACATTATTTGTCTAATAAACTCCATCACCGTCCTTCAAACCATTGTCAAAGACAACCAATAAGCAGGAATGCTTTGAAGAACATAGTTAGCCAACACTAATCTTCCTCCTAAGGAAAGAAACCTATAAGACCAGTTATTAAATCTTCTTTCAACTCTATATATGAGCCATGTCCATTCTTCCTTTTCATAATTGTTGGGTCTCAATAGAAACCCCAAATACTTAAAACCATCCTTCATATGAACCACCCGATAAAGAAAAATAGCTAAGATTTTATCATGTAAATTGTGCTCTGATTCCAACTCATGGATAAACAAAAAAGTGGAATTTTCTGGACTAACTTCCATACCCGTCACATAACAAAAAATATTAATGATCTCATAACAATCCCTCCATTCATTAATAGAACCCCTTCGAAAAAATAAGGCATCATCAACAAACAACAAATGGGAAATATGTAAAGAGAGAAAAATTGATACCTTGAATAAGATTATATTTTTTCAAAGAGTTGATAAGTAGACTTAAACCCTCAATAACCATAAGAAAAAGCAAGAGACAATGGAAATCCCTGCAGTAGTCCTCTATCACCATTAAAAAAACATGAAGGATGACCATTGACAAATACAACAAAGTTTGTGCTGAAAACACGCCCCATTATCCAATTTGTAACATCAATAGGCAAACCAGATAGAATCAAAACAAAGCAGAGAAAAGTCCAGTCCACTCTATCATAAGCCTTACTGAGATCCATTTTTTAAATGTAAGCTTTCAATTTCTATTGTTTAATGGAATGAAGGCATTTCTGAGCCATCCTAATCGCATCAAGAATCTGGCAATTCGAGTGAAAGCCAAATAGTTCTTTTGAAATACTATTATCTAAGAAAGGCTTAATTTTGTTTGAAATAATTTTTGTGATCAATTTATAGACCAAATTACATAAGGAAATAGGCCTATAATCAGAGAAAGAGATAGGTCAATTAGAGGAAATTTCAATTCAAAATGGGCCTTCTAAGGAAAATAATAAAATAATAGTTAAAATAATAAAAGAGTATTATTAATTTTGGAGGAAGAAAAGAAAAAAACTATTTTTTTTGTTCGTATTTTCGACATATCTCCCTGTGTTTTTACTCAAATTTCGATCGAGAGAGATTGTTGGATGCATAATTAAATTCTACATCAAACGAGTACCCACACTGTATACTTTTGACGGACCGCAATACCCCAAAAACAACAAATACCTGAAAAAATGTGATGATGACATCAACATCACGCTTTTTTAGGTATTTCTTGTTTTTTGGTTAGCGGGGTCCGTCGAAAGTATATAGACTGGGTACTTATTGGATGCGTAGTTTAATTCTACATCCAAGGAGCTCTCCCACTCGATATTTGAGTAAAAACAATGGGAGACATGTCGAAAATACGAACAAAAAAATAGTTTTTTTTATGATAGTTATCCCCAAATTTATATTAAAATTTTGTTTAAGACATATATGGTATTTCAAATTTAAAGTGATTTCATTTGCTAACACATGATGACATGGAATTTGAATTAGGGTTGAAAGGCCCATTTTGAGTTGAAATTTCCTCTAATGTATCCTTCTTGGGGATAAGAGTAATAAAAGTATAATTCAACTTATCTTAAATAAATCCACTCCTTCTAGACTCTTGAACAGTAATGTTTTTTTGCAGCACCCATGTTTTGTAACATCATATTTAATTTATATAAATATCAGCTCTTTTGAAGCAGGATTTAACTTCCTTGTATGCTCTATTTTGAAGGATCCATTGTTTGTGTAGCAATGTGTTATTCATAATTTGTTTTTCTATGAGTGCTCGTTCATCTAGATATGGATATACAACATATTTGGTCCTACTGCCAAGGTTTCCACGACATGAGTGGTATTGCTTGCCCCAAGTGCTACAGTATTGAGGAAGTATTATAGAGGATGGGGAGCATTAGCTTCATCAACGGCAATTCCAAAGATTTGGACAGTATGACAATATTGTAAACCTATCTTTTACCGATGAAGGTCATGCGATTCCAAAGCTTTAGATGGTATTGGAAACTTGCCTTTACTGTTGAAAGTCGGGCATTCTACTTCTTACCATGAGGAGGAAGGTTCAGCATTGCAAAGCTTGAGGAGTACAACCACAACATAGCATATACACTTCTAACACTAAAAGTAGGTATAGTGCATTCATTTAATTCTTGTAATGAATCTATGTATACAATAGTAATTAATGTATCCTCTTTAGTTTCTATAGTTGTGCATCCATAATTTAACTGCAAACCTTGTGACTAAACATAAAACTATGGAGATTTTAATCACTATGACTTGTAGAAGCCAACGAGATATGTTCTTAACTAGAACTAACTGTGAGCAGAAGTGTTTGCTACTACTAGAGACCAACTCTCATGGTGTTGCTACATGACGCCAACTCGTATCCTTGAGCCCAATGTTTGTTGTTGCTAAAGACCAACTCTCGTGGTGTTGTTGCACGATACCAACTCGTGTCCTTCAGGACAGAAATCGATCACATGTAAGAAATGCACACAAAATATGTAAACAATGTATATGTGAACAACTACGCTGCATCAACATCTTGGCTTGTAGATTTCGTCAATGACTCAATATGGAATTCATCATTAGCATTGGATACATGTGGTGCATGAAGCTATGCGATGGAGGCAGTGCATGAAGCTTCAGGAGGGGTGGTGCTTGAAGCTTCGGGAGGGGCGGTGCTAGAAGATATGCTATTAAGGTGGTGCAGAAAGATGGAGGGGCGATGCAGGTGCAGGAAGATCAAGGGCGTACATTCAATTCTCATCAAATGCACATTAAATGTTGGGTATTTTTACAGAGCATTTCGTCGTTCGCTCGGCAATAACACCCTAAATATTTCGGCCAATGGCGTGCAAGCAAAGTATTTTCAAACTTAGGATAATAACACTGTATAAAAATATGAATTTGAAACGTATGGTTAAAAGGAAAAAAAAACCCAAATTAATACACAATCAAACTTAACTAATAGCCAGTGAACAACATATCAATTACAATTATATACTGCCTATCGATAGGCAAAATAACATATTTATGTCCACCTATAAAACTGTTTATTTTCAAGTCATCAAATATACTAGCCATGTCCTTTTGCTCTTATTTTGGACAAAACAATGACCCAAATGATAAAAAGAAATTGATAAACAAAAACTAAATGCAAAAAACCATTTAAAAAAAAGTATGCATTACCTTTTTTGTGGTGGCTCCATTACCAAGTTTATAAGATACTAAAAATAGAATGAAAGCGTTGAGATAGAAATACTTATAAACAAATAAAATTATTTAGAGATTTAATTATAGTCAGGAAGTTATATTCGGGAAAAAAAATTTATTGGTTGATTACTAGCATAGATTTATCTTAAACTCGATCTATCAAAAGTCCGGAGTGATCCAATTTCTTGAATTGTATTTTTTTTTAGATTTTAAACTCAAAAAATTTGATCTCTCTTCCTTGATAGATGTGGGATTTAGTTTTAATTTTTTTATTTTATAGGTTCACATGGATATTTTTAATTATTTTTCATAATTTTTTTTATTTTATGAGTTGACATGATTTTTTTAATTACTTTTTTTTTTGTATTATAAGATTACGTTACGGTACAACATCTCCTCCATATGGATTGTAAGCACCTCCTACTCTCGGTGCAACAATTTAGTGAACTAAAATATTGGAACATAAAAATATCATGACAATAGACACTAAATTATGTTGACATGGAATCTATAGCTCCAAGCAAGTTTGGTAAACAAAGTTTTATCTAGAAAATACTTATAAAGAAGGGTATTTAAATATAATTTTTTGTTTTCTAAAATCTTCCTGACTTGTAAGAGTGGTCTTTGGACTAAGGAACCATGACTCACGGGTGCACCTAGCATAGGCCATACCAACCCTGGTTGGATTTTGGGTTTCTCCTCTCAACTAGCTCAATTATAAGAGGAATTGAACCCAAGACGCCCTGCTAATGAGACCCACACCTTAATTAAATGAACTTACGATAATTCACAAAAAAAAAAAAAAAATACATTTAAGAAATTATATTTGATTCTTTAAATGATCGATTTTTATTTAGTGAACTAAAATATTCGAGCATAAAATATATTATGTGGTAGACATC
This sequence comes from Pseudotsuga menziesii, assembly GCA_001517045.1. Lineage (NCBI taxonomy): Eukaryota > Viridiplantae > Streptophyta > Pinopsida > Pinales > Pinaceae > Pseudotsuga > Pseudotsuga menziesii. The sequence goes on from LPNX010826811.1 coordinate 540,636, forward strand.
TAGTGATTTTGACATGAACTCTATAGCTCCGAACAATGTTGGTAAACGAAACTTTCTTAGATATACATAAAAGAAAAAATATTTAGAGATTCAATCAAATTAAGAAGTTTGTCTCCTGATGATGATCCCAGAGTAGGGATCGAAACGTCGAGAGTTTCAAATTGCTAACGCAGTTTCCTCTTCTATCAATCAGGTTTATTACAATTTAGGGAACTAAATATTGGAACATAAAAGTATTGTTATGTTTTTAGGGAACTAAAATGTTGGAACATAAAAGTATTGTTATGTGGTAGATACCCAGTTACGTTTACATAGAATTTATGGCCCCAAACAATTTAAGTAAACAAAATTTTGTTTATAAATACTTAAAAATATTTAGAAATTCAAATGTAGTTAAGAAAATATTGAAAATTTTAATTTAAATCTAGTTAAGATGTCACATTTCAGAAATAACAAATAAAAAATAAAAAATAAAAAATAAAATGTTTAATAGATTTATTACAATCTAGTGAACTAAAATATTGGAACATAAAAATATTATTGTGGTATACATAGAGTTATGTTGGCATAGAATCTTTAACTACAAACAAGCTTAGTAAACAAAGTTTTGTATACAAATATTTGTAAATAATGAAAATATTTAAATATAACTAAGAAATGTGTATAAATATTTATAAATAAAAGAAATTAAATATCAAATATAATTAAAAAGTCACATTTGAGAAAGAAAAAAAAAGAGTATGTTTAATAGATTTATTACAATTTAGTGAACTAAAATATTGGAACATATTGTTATGTGGTATACATTGAGTTGAAAAAAAAAAGAGTATGTTTAATAGATTGATTACAATTTAGTGAACTAAAATATTGGAACATATTGTTATGTGATATACATTGAGTTATGATAACATGGAATTTATAGTTCCAAACATGTTTGGTTTAGTAAACAAAGCTTTATATAGAAATATTTATAAATAAAGAAAAAAATATTTAAAGATTCAAATATAGTTAAGTAGTTATATTTAAGAAAGAAAAAAAATTATGTTTGATACATTGACTACAATTTAGTGAGGAACATAAAATTGTTGTTATGTAGTAGACACCAAGTTATGTTGACATAGAATTTATAGCTCCAAACAAGCTTGCAAGCAAATTTTTATCCAAAAATGATAAAAATTGTCTACATAAATCTATGAAGCTTTACAATTTGTTAGCATATATTGTTGTGTATTTCAATATTTATATTGATTCACCATGGCACATCACCAAACTAAAGAGAAAAATGCACTAATTTCACTAATAAAGCATTGAAATATGAAACAATTCTCGTTCAAGATTGTTATGCGCTTAGCTTATACACAAATCCCAAATACAACCATTGAAATTAGAAACTTTCAAAATCATGCTTTAACTTTCACAACAATTCCATGTCTTGTCTCTTTATTGAGATTATGAATATCTTTCAAATGCTGTGCAAAAATTAAAGATGATGTATATGTCTCACTACAAAATAAAGAGAGATCAAATTTAACCTTCTCATTTTAATATGCTTATTCCATATATCACATCTATAAAGGTGTACTCCCTGTGGGGATACATAATGTTATCACCTCGAGCAAGCACAAAATATGGGATTATATGTCACTCATATGTATTTAAATATTTACATGGAGTTGACATTTTGACAGGGCCTATCAGCTGACAAGTGTTGTAGGCTATACCTGGCCATGGTTTCTACAGACCCAACAATAGAGGGAAGTGAAAGGCCCTTCCTTGCAAAGAGCCACATGAATTTTCTTAAACCTATAGACATCTCTCGCCAAGTAGCACCTGCTCTTTCATTTGAATTTGAAACTGGATCCTCATCTCGCGAGGAGGAGGATATGGAGAATGTTGATGGAGAAGGAGGAGGAGGAGGAGGAGGAGGAGGAGGTAAAAAAGAAGAGGAAGGACAAGATGAGCCTCAAAGTAACAAGGTTGTGGCTATGAATCTGGCACAAATTGTTGTTATCACCTCGAGTAAGTACAAAATATTGGATCATATGTCACTCATACGAGCAATGTGTAGTCTATAAGACAAAAGTGATTCTACTATTACAGTTATGATGTTGGAATATTCCACATCCTAAATAAGGACATTATTTAAGGGTTGATTTAATCTTGCTCAACTTCCACTGTTGAGCAGACCCAAAGTTGAAGACTCAAGTAGAAATAGTTTGATTTAGAGATATTAGAAATGGAAGCCATTATGCAAAGGTTATCTCTATTACAATAAGAGTATATCATCTACCTAATAGAGCTTAAAAAATGGAGAGGAAAGTTCTAAGAATTCCATGGTCTATTACCATCATGGATTTTGCAAGAATTGGCCACTTTTAGTTGGAGATTTTTGGTGAGCATACTGGCAGTAACCCATGTCTCAGTTTTGAGTTCTTTGTAACTAAGAAAGCATACACCTAATATTTTTTATACTTTCTTGGAACCTTTTGTAATGACGATATTTTTTATGTATAAATTGTCTTCTTGTGACTAGGTTATTGCCCTTAATTTCTTTCATGAGGTGAAGTTTAATTATCTACAAAAATATTTATACTATGAAAGCAATGTCTCCTATGTTTTTTGTGTTTCACTCTATCTATTGTAATGACTTTGAAGTTGTGTTATGCAAGGGTTATTTTGGTTAATGATATTACCTTAATGGTTTTTGCACTTTGCACTTAATGTTGTGTAAGGTTATTGCAAATCAGTTTGTTAGAAAATAACTGTTGGAAACCTAATCATTACGAGATTATGGTTCCATAAATAATTTTGTACATATTGTAAATACTTGTCAATTTAATAAGAAGAAGATGGAGAGTCTCCATGGACTCCAATGGCTCGTTTGGAAGCTTAATCCCAATATACATTCCCAATGTATAAATAAGGAGCTAATTCATTAATAAAATCAATCCAAAAGTTATTTCTGATAGTGGTATCAGATCCTTGATAACTCTTTCCATCCTCTGCTATGTTATTCAGTCTGTATGCTCAGTCCTAGAATTATGCCAGTCTACTCTTTGTCCGCCTCCTTAATAGTAGATTCATTCTTGCCAAAAATTAAAACCTTTGTTTTTCATTTCTCCTTTCCAGCAATGTGAACCGTAGTGTCTCCCCTCTATTACTGCTACAACATTATGTGTATATTCTATTGATAACCCTGATTTCTACATGGAGATAACTATTTGGAATGGTGTGAATGCTCTACATTCTTAAACCCTAAATATTGCTAGATCACAAGATATATGGAATTTCCACAACTAAGAACTACTATAGTTGTGACACCAAGCTCTCATATTCATAAGTCCACGTTTTGAAAAGATAAATGATGTTGTCCATCAAATATGAAATATCCATCTTGGTCAATACCTTGGTCTTAGTATTCCCTCATGAATTTTTCTTAATCATCCTCGAAGGTCACCAAATCCATTATCAAGACCATCGTGTGTCCTTGCACATTTGGTCTATGTTGGCATCTCCTTATGCTTTCCTGGAGTATAGACTATGTGTTTGGAGCCTTGGTGGTTGTGCTATTCCTACATTTAGTGTCAATCATTGTTTATCAACATCAACCCCAGTTGTATGTGTTTTGTTTAGGTTTTCATTGTTTTAAGAGGCCCCCTCTTACTTGGTTTCATTGATCTCTCTACTATTGGTTTATGCATGGACTCTATATACAAGAGTGTGGGATCTCTCTACTCAAGCTACATCTCATTCTTTAACTATATGGAGATGCGTGGAGATAACTTCATAATGATAGCACCAAATTTATCGTGCTACATGGAGTGAGTAAGGTTTAAATAATGCTCTTTTGAATGCATGGAGTAATGCTATCTTATTTTGCAATGCTCTCCTGATGCATGGAGTAATGATATTTTGAATATGTGGAAAGAAACCTTAACTGAGGTGCATGTGGGAAGTGTAATATGTGAAATCTGCATTGAACTATGTCAAGGCCTGTAAGATGACTCCCTTCTACCATTTACAAGGCTCGTGGATACGATGAAGTTGTGTGGGAGCATACTTATTGTTGAGACAAAAGGTTAACTCTTTTGTTTCCTTTGAATGTTCATAGTGGTATAATTATGCACATGCATTTCTTGTTTCTTGGTGAAACTAGACATTATTTGTTTTCTCTCTCGGTTAATAGCGCACATACAATGACCAACATGTAAATTGTAAATTTTGTAATGTTATGAGAAGAATATCCTTACAACATGAGTTATATATATTTTCATGTATAGATTGTATTGTAAAGAGATTATTACATAGATTGCATTAAAAAAGGTAGCAGAGACATAAACCTACACCTGCTTTTATTTCCAAAACATTGTTTACTTGCAGGTGAAAGTTGTAGAAGATGCATTCTTTTGCCTCTACAGTTGGAGTAATAAATACCCTTTGCTTTGTTCAAAACTAGTCAAAAGTATCTTCCAAGGGAGAGAACAACAAAGGAGGAGGATGAAGAAGAAAAATCAGAGGTAGGGGGGCAGAAAAAACTCATACAGAAGACTAGACTTACAGTGTAAGCACTGTGGGAATAATGGACATGAAGCAGATCAGTGTTGGGACCCTTGGGACTCCATCAAAGAAATACATAACCATAATAAATAAGACAAGAGTAAGATTCAACATGCTCATAAAACGCATGAATCTTCTCATTGTATTATTGCACATTGTAATATTGAATAAATGAAATCATATATTTTTCATCTTATAAAGATTGTTGGTTGCTTGATATTGGTGCAACATCCCACATGAAATTTAAAAAAGATTGTTTTGAAGAACTAAATGGAAATGTAGATGGTATAGTTTATTTTGCAAAAAAATCTAGCCTCAAAACAAACGGAATTGGTTCCATCAGGTTCAAGCTGCTTGGATTCCCTAATTTTCTATTGTAGAGTGTTCTCTATCTTCTAGAGTTGCAAAGAAGCATGTTTTCCTTAGTGTATATTAGAAATCAAGGCCATTCCATCCACATGTTCAATGGAATCATAGAGATAAGGAAGTACTCTGACAACTAGGTCATCATGATTGGATATGAAAAGATGGAAATTTGTTGAAGTTGAATGACTCATTTGCAAGAGTTTAAAACTTTTCCCACCTCTCTTAGCATGAAGAAGGTGATCTTTCATCTAGTTTGTTATGGCATGCTATATATGGTCATATAAATTATAAAAATCTTCACTTGTTGAGAAATAATGGTGTCTTTGGTTTTCCTGCCATTCCTAAGAAGATGAACAAATGTGACACATGCATATTAGGAAAAGATAGTAAGCATCCATTTCAAGAGTCAAAATTCAGAGCATGTAGAAAGTTAGAGTTGATTAAGTTTGACTTATGTGGCCCCATGCATGTTCTTTATGTTAATGGTAATAGATATCTCATTACCTTTGTTGATGACTACACTAGAATGTGTTGGGTATACTTATCAAAGACAAAATCTAAATCATTTCAAACATTCAAAATTTTCATGCATGGATAGTAAATAAAGCACAATATCATATTGGCACACTTTGTACTAATAATGGAAAAGACTACACTTCTAATTCCTTTGAAGACTATCTTCATCAACATGGTATTACACATAAAACTACAGTTACTTACAACTCTCAACAAAACGGTGTGGCAAAAATAATTAATATGGTACGCTCAATGATGTGCTTCAAGAATGTAAAACTGATGTTTTGGGTGATGCATTGTTGTGTGCAGTATATTTGAGAAATAAAATTTCATCCCATGCTCTTCAAAATAAGACTTCACATGAAATGTGGTGAGGTGTCTCAAGGATTTTGGTTCAACCTACTATGCCTTGATACCAAAGGAGCAAAGAGAAAAGATTGGTACTCAAAGTCGAAAATGCATTTTCTTGGGGTATTCAGACACCTCCAAAGTATAGTGTCTTTATGATGAGGTAAATAAGAAGTTTATTGTTTCCAAAGATGGAATTTTTCTTGAAATTAATAAAAATGACAAGTCTAGTGATATACAACTCAATTGTTTCGAGAAATTTCCCCATCTAAAGACATATTATGAAGTTGATAATGAAATTCCACATATTGAAGTGGGCATCCCTATCTTGGATCAAGATCTGAAATTTCCTTTTGAAGCACCAACACCCCTTCATGAAGAAGAAGTTCATGCCACTTCCCCTAAACAAGAGGTTCAATTGGATGATGTGATTGAGAGGACTAGAAGACTGACTCTTTAATAAAATGAATCACTACCATCTGATCAAAACTAGGCCATCATGGAAGGTTCCAAAATGGGCCACAAAGATGCTTGAAAGTTTCCATTTGGATGAAGTTGAAAGTTGAAGGTAATATTTCTAAGGAATCTATTTCTATTTTTATTGATCCAAGATCAACTCATAGTTATGTTACTCCATAAGTGGTTGAAGTTGTTCACTTAGAAAAGTGGAGCATGATAAGTATTTGCTAGTTCAATTAGCCATCGGTAAAAAGAGAAGAGTAATTGAAGTAGTGATGGATTTCCCCATAGAATTGAATGGACTCCTCACAAAGGTGAACTTGAATTCCTACCATTAGGGCATTATGATGTTCTCGTTGATATGGATTGGTTGGAAAATCATAGATTTAAGGTAGACTGCTATGAAAAACTCCTTGAGTGCATTGATGAAGAGGGAAGGTCAGGAATGGTAAAAGGGATTCTAAGCAAGTATTTGTTAGAATTTGTTTATCCTTGCAGTTAAGAAATTTGTGCAAGAGAGGTTGTCAACTATATGCATCCCATATATCATATCCATTAGAGGATAAAGGTCTAAGGATAGAGGATCATTCGTTGTTGCAAGAGTTTAAAGATGTATTTTTGGATGAAGTGTCAGGACTACCACCAAAAAGGAATATAGATTTCACAATAAATCTTGTTCCAGGAGCAACTCCAATTTCCAAAGTTCCATCTAAAATGAGCACACCAAAGTTGGTAGAATTGAAAATCCAACTACAAGAATTAATGGAAAAAAAGTATATCAGAACTAGTGTGTCTCCTTGGGGAGCAGCAATGTTATTTGTCAAGAAGAAATATGGGACTCTAATTCTATGTATTTATTACAGTCATCTAAACAAAGTGACAGTCAAGAATAAATATCCATTACCTAGGATTGATGATTTGTTTGATCAAATGAAGGGAGCCAAAGTATTTTCAAATATTGACTTGAGGTATGGTTATCATCAAGTGAGGATAAAATAAGAAGGCAATCACAATACAACTTTCCAAACAAGATATGGCCATTATGAGTTCATGGTAGTACCATTTGGTCTCACCAATGCACCAACTACATTCATGTGCCTCATGAATAGTGTCTTCAACTAGTATTTGGATAAGTTTGTGTTAGTGTCCTTATATGATATTTTGGTTTATTCAAAAAGTGAAAAAGAACATGAAGAACACTTGAGAATGGTGTTGGTTTTATCTTATTATTGAGAGTGGGGGTGAATCAATAATAGCATAGATATGTATATTAGTTTGATTAAACAGATTTCACCAATTAATAATTTTCAATATCAACAAATACAACAATTCACAAATTGTTTGAAAATAATTGGATATCTATAAATATATATAATTGATTACATCGGTTGAATGCAATTTCCAAATATGAGAACCTACTCATTTCAGGTTTTGATCTGATCCTCATGTACAATATGTGAGCTGTTCGCACCGACCTACAACAACTTCAATCTGCGTGAGCATCGACTCATGAACTTCAAGCTTCAAGATGAGAAGATATTTGTTTGACTGCACAAACTGTGATTTGTGGAAATCAAGATTCAACTTGTGGATAGTTGCACTCTCCGGTTGTGGAAGCACCAACTTCAGAATTATATTCTTCAACGCCGATTGGAAGGAAGCTCCAACCTTTTGGGTTTTATATGCTCCAACATAAAGGATGCTACAACACCTAAATTATATTTACTAGTTGAAACTGGAAGGAGCATCCAACCCCCTGGGTTTTATCTTCTCCAATAGAAAGGATGCTATAACACCATTATTATATTTTCCAGCACCGACTAGCAGGAGGCTACAACCCCATGTTCCCTGCCCCGTCTGGCCTTCCTAATATGAAATAAGAATGTATTGAATAACTAGAAATACAATACCTAATCTTTGATGTGATTCTTTACCAATACACAACTAATGTAACTTGTTGATATGTGTATAAATAGTCAATTGCCAAAAATTTGATGTGTGATAAAGACTGTGATCTATGTCTCTTCTATGGTTCTGTAATCTACGTCTGTATACTAAACACGATTCTTCACTCAGCCGCTTCTGATGTTCAACGGTCTACATCTTTTCACTAAGTAAGAACATCGCACATCCAAAACACAGGTATCATTTTCATCTATCGCACTTATGTGTATTCAACATCTGTTATTTTACACACTTTGGCTCTGTTATGTAAAAACTCTTTCTACGATGAAAGAGCCATTGATACCCCCAAGAATTCCAAAGCTTGTCTAACCATATTATCTCATATCTTCATTCTTCACAAGCTTACTTCACCACATCCATCTCTTGCTTATTTATAGTCTTATTGGCTCAATAGATGTGTCCACTTGAATAATTTCCTTAACCTTGGTTAACGCCCCACTTGTTTGTGTTTTCTTCAAGTTAAGATCTGGGTCGGCATGTCGCTTATCGCAATTCATATTTGTGGGATTTGGTGCACACTTGCCAACATCCTTGTGGGACTTTTCACATAGTTTTAATAACTCATATTTCTCTTCACAAGTCTTTGTACCACATACCATTTTATTTGGGGGATTATTACGCACAAGTTTATGTTTTGTGTTCTTCATTCACAAGTCTCACAAAAATGGTATTTATGCATATCTGTCATTTTCATTGTTCTTCTTTATGGATTATTATTTGTGTACTTCATACCACTATCATATTGGGATCTTTGGTCTCATGGGACTTCCACATTCTTCCATATGTATTTCTTCAAGCTGGTTGTGTGTGAGGAAGTCTTCAACATTACAACTTGTACAACAATCTCCTTAACACTCTCCTTTTTCTTTGATCATGTTCATGAATCCTTTGACATCAATTCAATACCTCTGACATCAATGATAATTCTTGTTCAACAATACCCCCTTTCGTTATTGATGTCAACCTAAACCTTATTTTATTATAACTCTGTCATAATATCCCTGTGAAGTCGATCTCTTTTTTTGTGTGTCAAAAACTCCCTTTCTGATCATGATCTTTCTTTTATCTTCCATCTTCTTTCATTGTGTCATTTCTCCCCTTGTCATTGGGATTTGTCTTTCTCTTTCTCTCCACCTTTGACATCAATGGTAAATGGACTCTCTTCTTTGCTAACTACCCCTGGCTTTGTGCTTACTTCCTCCTGTTTTTCTTGCTTCTGATGTTCCAGGTTACAGATAATTCTTTTCTGTGTCAGATCCATAGAACTGATTTACATTATCTTGCCTCAACTTATGAGGCTAGGATTATTCCTATTTTTCCTCTTAGATACTCAAAGGTTTCTTTAGGAAGTGGTTTTGTGAAGATGTTCGCAATTTGTTCCTTTGTATCTACATATTCCAACTTGACTACATTTTTAGCAACTTCTCCCCTTACAAAATGATATTTAATATGAATGTGTTTGGTTTTTTAATGCATTGCCGGATAATTTGAGATACTTATCACACTTGTATTATCATAGAAAACTAATATGGGTTGGTCACACTCTACCTCTACATCTTTCATATTTTGCGTCATCCATAACACCTGTGCACAACATGCTGCTGCGGCATTGTATTTTGCTTCTATAGTTGACAGGGATACTAAGGATTATTTCTTACTTAGCTAGGATACTAAGCATTTTCCTAAGAAGAAGGTGTCTCCACTTGTTCTCTTTCTATCGTCAATGCTTCATGCCCAATATGCATCTATATATGCTTCTAATTTTAGTTCACTACTGCGTGGATACCATAATCCAAGATCCAGGGTCCCCTTCAGATATCTGAAAATTATCTTTACCGCTTGAACGTGTGTTTCTTTTGGAGCATATTGAAATCTTGTGACTAGACCTATAGCTTGCATTATATCAAGTCTTGAGGTTGTCACATACAACAAGATTCCAATCATTGACCTATATATCTTTTGGTCTACTTCATTTGCTTCATCTTCCTTACTTAATTTGCATACAGTAATCATGGGAGTACACACTAGTTTACATTCCTACATATTGAACATTTTCACCATTTCCTTTATATACTTAGTTTAAGAGATGAATATGCCATTTTTTAGTTGAGATATTTGTAATCCCAAGAAGAAAGACAATTCCCCGAGTAAGGACATTTCAAATTCTTTTTTCATGTTCATAGAAAACTTTTGACTAAGGCTATCATCACTACTTCAAAAAGTAATGTCATCAACATATACTTCGATTACAGTTATGTCTTCACCTTCCACGTTTATGTACAAATTAGTATCTAAATTACCCTTTTCAAAGCCTTATTGTTGCAGATATTTATCTAGCCTCGAATACCCGACTCTTGGTGTCTTTTTTAGTACATATAAGGCCTTTTTTAATCTGCAAACATATTCCTTATTGTCTAAGAGATGCAATCCTTCAGTTTGTTCTATGTACACTTCTTCTTCTAATTCTCCATTTAAGAAGGTTGATTTGACATCCATTTGGCACACTGTGATATTATTGGAGAAGGAATAAGATAAACACATTCTAGTTGCTTCCATTTGAGCTACTGGAGCGAAGGTTTACTCAAAATCTATTCCTTCAATATATCCATACCCTTTTCATACTAACTTTTCCTTGTTCCTTACAGCCTTTCCTTCCTCATTCAGCTTGTTTCTGAAAACCCATTTTATCCCCATAATATTTTTGTATTTGGGTATTGGAACAATTTCCCAAGTCTAAGTCTAATTAATTTGATTCAGTACTTCCATGGCATTAACCTAGTGCTCATTAGCTTTAGATTCATTAAAGCTATTTGTTCTACTTGATATAATAGTGAAAAATGTACCTATTCAGTGTCGTTAATCAAGATTCTTCTCCTAGTTCCTACGTCAACATTTTTATTGCCTATAATCATATCCTCTAAGTAATTATTTTGAATTAATCTAGAAGTACTTTTTGTATCAGGTCAACTTATTTACTCTATTCCCTCTTCAAGCAAATTTCTCTTCTACTCAATTTTCCTTCCATTGTTCTGTTTAGATCTTGTGAGTTGTTCAGGCATAGGCTCATCGGCATCTTCTATCTAGTTGTATTTAAATTATTGATCTATTTTTACATATAGACTTTCAATTGTATTCCTTATCCTTAAATTATAACATGTGTACGCCTTATTTATAACAACATACCCTAGAAAAATGCCTTCATCGGATCTTGAATCAAATTTTCCAAGATTATCATCGTTTCTTTGTATGTAGCACTTGCTTCCAAAATCCTGTAAATGATAGACAATGGACGGTCTTCCTTTCCAGAGTCCATATGGATTCATGTTGCTGCATGTTCTGACGTGTGCTCTGTTTAAAATATGAACATCAATATGAACAGCCTGCATCTAGAAGATGTCAAAAAGCTTGGAATCATTAAGTATGGTTCTGGCCATTTCTTGCACAGCTCTATTTTTTATTTAAGCTACTTCGTTATGAAGTGGTGTTCTAGATATTGATAATTTCATCTTGATTCCATGTTATTCATAGTAATCCTCAAACTAATTGGATGTGTATTCTCAACCGCTTTCTGATCTTAGGCATTTAATTTTTTATCTGTTTCGTTTTCAACAAATTCCTTAAGTACTTTAAAACATTCAAACGTTTTTTTAATTTTTTATTAAGGAAGAAAACCCATGTCATTCAAGTGAAATCATCTGTGAAGAGCACAAAAGAGTGTTTACCTTTTAACCCTTTGGTTCTGGTAGGTCCACATAGATCCATATGGACCAACTCCACTGGTCTTGATGTAATGTACTCCTTGGTCTTAAAACCTACTCTTGTTTGTTTTCCATGTTGACAGTGTTTGTAGACTGATTGTAAGGGCCTTGTAATTCTTGGGATGTCCCTCACGGCCTGTATTTTTTAATATTGACAAGAGTGTCGAAGTGTATATGTCCCATTCACCTGTGCCAAATCCATCTTTCATCTATTTCCCCTCGGCAACATTTTTCTTCCTTTTCACCCAAAATATAGACATTGTTTGAAGTTCTACAATAAAAACAGTTTCCAATGAAAAGTGCATGATACCTCGTAGATTGAGAACTTCATGGTTGCACAGGGTTGACATTTTTAGGAGAGGACACCTTTATTTCATAATTTTGATCTCTTTTTGACATGAAATTCTTGACTATATTAGCATAACTTCTAGATTTTGTTCCCATCTTTTCAGCTAATTTTCTGTAGTCTTCAAAATTCCCTGTATCTTTGCTAGATTTTTTACAAGAGTCCAGCTGATCATTTTTCTATTGTAGTTCTTATTTTAGGTGAGTGTTATAGCCCAAAATGGCACTTCTCCATCCGTGACAACTTTTACATGTTTTCATCGCATGACGACACTTCATGAAAGCTCTTGTTAGTCACTCAAAGGACACCTGTGGATGGAAGGGTCATATATAAAGACAATAACAACAGTAAGGAAATAATCATTAGAGGAATTTTGAGGTCTAAAATGGGCCTCCTAAGTAAAATAATAAAATAATATTTATTAATTTTGGAGGAAAAAAGAAAAAAACTACTTTTTGTGTTCATATTTTCGACATATCTCCCTGTTTTTTTACTCAAAGTTCGATCGGGAGAGCTCGTTGGATGCAAAATTTGATTCCACATCCAACTAGTACCCACAATGCATACTTTTGATGGACCTCGCTACCCCATAAACGAGAAATACCTGAAACAGCGCGATCATGATGTCATCATCACTTTTTTTCAAGTATTTCTTGTTTTTGGGGTAGTGGGGCCCCTAAAAAACATGCAGTGTGGGTACTAGTTGGATGCAAAATCAAATTCCACATCCAACGAGCTCTCCCAATCAAAATTTGAGTAAAAACACAGGGAGATATGTCCAAAACACGAACAAAAAAACAATTTTTTTTTTGACAAATATGTCAACTCAACCATTATGGTTGACTCATTTTATTGGAATTCTATTAGTTCTTGAATTCCAACTCACAAGATCTTATTGTTGGCTCATTTTCTTATAAGGCCCATTTTAGACCCCAAATTTCCTCTAATGACTTTAAGCATGGGATGAAGAAGGATATAGCAGAGTACATTTCCAGGTGTCAAAGGTGCCAACAAGTTAAGGCAATGCATTAACATCTAGAAAGACTATTATAGCATTTTCCCATTCCAAATGGAAGTGGGAAGTATTTTCTATGGACTTTATAACCAAGTTTCCAATGACAATAAGGAATTGTGATTCAATCATGGTTGTGGTGGAAAAGCTATCAAAGGAAGCACATTTTATTTCGATCAAGTCTACTCATAATGCAAGTGACATAGCATGGGATGAAGAAGGATATAACATAGTACATTTCCAGGTGTCAAAGGTGCCAACAAGTCAAGGCAATGCATCAACATCTAGCAGGACCGTTACAACCTTTTCCTATTCTAGAATGGAAGTGGGAAGTAATTTATATGGACTTTATAACTAGGTTGCCAATGACAATAAGGAAACATGATTCAATCATGGTTGTGGTGGACAAGCTATCAAAGGAAGCACGTTTTATTCTCATTAAGTCTACTCATCAGCCAATTAACATAGCAAATATCTTCATGAAGGAGGTATTCAAATTGCATGGGTTACCCAAAGAAATCATCTTAGATTGAGATGCAAAGTTCACATCCAATTTTTGGAAAGGGTTGTTTCAAGAATTGAGAACACAATTAAATTTTAGTACAATGCATCATCCCTAAACAGATGGTCAAACATAAAGGGTAAATCAAGTCCTTGAGGACATGTTAAGGATGTATGTGATGGACAAACCATCCTAGTGGGAATATTACCTACATTTGGTGGAATTTGCATACAACAACGGTTGTCATGTATCATTGGGAATTAGTCCATTTGAGGTATTGGATGGCAAAGGATGTAGAACTCCAATGAATTGGGATAGTCTAGTGAACAAGATAATGCTTGGGCCATAAATGCTCAAGGAAATGGAACAAGAAATTGTTAAGATCAATCAAAATTTGAAGGAAACATAAGACAAGCAAAAGATATAGGCATATTTAAAAAGAGCGCATAAGGAATTTAAAGTTGGGTATCATGTTTACTTAAGAATAAATCCAAGGAAGAGTTCCTTAAAGTTGGGAAGTTGTGCCAAGCTAGAACCAAGATATTTTGGGTTGAACTCCCCTATAGGATAGGCATAGTTGCATATAGGTTTGCATTTCTTGTTAACATAAGATATCATGATTCATAATGTTTTTCATGTTTCTTTACTTAACAAGTATGTACATGATCCCGATGATGTAATTGATTGGAATGCAGTTCAGTTGGAACCCGAGGGAGAGTTCCAAGTGGAGCGTATGCACATCCTCAACAAGAAGGTGGCATTGCTACAGAATAGATCCATCGAAAAATTAAAGGTACAATGGAAGCACCTTGGCCCGGATGAGGCCACTGGGAGCAAGAGGATGCCATGAGAAAGACATATCATTTTTGGGACACCGAGGACGGTGTTGTTTTAATTGTGAGGGGAATGTAATGTCCCCATTTTAAACCTTGGACTGTATTGGCATAATGTGTAAATGTTGTGTATATAAAATTTATAATTCCTAGTGTGGAGCTCAAGGCCAAGGCCTTGCCAGTGAATGATTGGTTATGAAGGAAAGTATTCCATGTGTTCTAGACCATGTGATGGTAATCCATGGAAAATGTAAAAGCATGTACATATTTATAATACAAATAAAATATCTAAATATGGTTATGGAAGTAACAACAAAAAGATGGGGTTGTGTGTTATCCACTAGGGAGAGGTGAAAGGGTGTGGGTGAGTTAACCCTCTATTTCCAAGTGTCGTTATGAGAATCCAAGAAGAAGTCATTGCCACTTTTATTTCGGTGTAATAAAGTATCTGAGAAATCATCTCAAGCGTTTAATTGGCCATGGAATGAATTTAAAAAACATGTATGACAGGGTTTGCGTGAATTGCTTAGTGCATAAGGAAATTGACTACATGGAAGGGCGTTCCCATTCAGTTTTGAACCCATTTTGGTAGAAAAATTAATGAATTGTCCATGTGTTTCCATCCTCAACAAAGTGGATAGGAAATTTTGCATTTAGGGGAAAGGGGATTATCTATTAGTAGTGTGTCTACATTGCCAAGGCATCTAGAGCATCGGATCGTGTCTAGTGAAGAACCAAGTCATAGAACATAGAAGTCGTTGGGAGTGAGTGTTGCTTGAGAAACCGATGAAGGTATGAAATAATTGTTGGTTTAGTAGTTTGGACCCTCTATAACTACTCGAGTAGAACTGGAGGGAAGGGGATCCTAATGGATTATGTAGCAGAGAAGGGGACCTTCCTTGTGGTGGGGGTGGTGGGTGATGTGGGTACGTAAGTTGGGTGAAGCCAATTTGAGATTCCTGCAGCTCTGTGGTTGATCTCATTGCCTTGGCAATCCTTATCCATATCTCCTTGTGGGATTGATTAACCTAGTTGGATGTATGTTTATCTTGAGTGCATGTATTTATGATTGTGGGTGAGTCTATGTATTCCTTCTTAATGGATAACATATACCATCTCGAGGATGGTCTCTCAGCTGAAATAATATAGGATGGATGAATACCTACAATTGGGTGGAACATTGTCCTCACATAGACAGTCGCTTAGACAATTTCAATGAAATACAAGTGCTTATGTTGTCCATGAATGCTTGTTATTTCTATCTCATGGATGATTAATTATGCATGTTGAATTGAATGAATTTCCAGTTGAATTGTTCAATAGGATGCATGTTCATAGTCTAGAAATGAGTTTATCTCTATGTATGAATATATTGTTGTTATGCTTGTTATGAATATGCTAGTTAGGCATGAATTGCATATGTAGTTTAATAGCAAATATGATGTGTATGCTCGATTTATATATGTACCAGTCCTTTTAAATTAGAAGCTTCCAAGTGTGCCTTAATTGTTTAGGTGAATTGGTTAAGTGTTCAGCTTCAAAATGGGATGAATGTATGTTAGTTTTCATGGCCATAATCACAGGATGAAAGTCCAAGGCCAGGAGAAAGAACTCGGCTTAGTTATCGGGATGTTAAATATCGATGTCTCGAGTGCTAAGTGATGAGGTTCCGACATCGAAGTGTCGACATCAGAATCGCCGTAATGATAGTGGGAGATTTCATGTACCGATGCCGACCTTTGAGGTTCAATGTATGGACATTGAGGTGGAAAAGTCGATGGAAGTTGTCGATGAACAATAGGGGCAATTCCAATTTTTGACTTCCAATGTGATGGGGAACACCATAGTCAATGTATGGTGGCTTTTCGTGAAAGTTCCACTATAAGTTCCCAACTTTCCACTTCCCAAGTAAGAAGTGTTGGACTCAGAAGGTCAGAGGATTTATTTAGTTGGAACCTAGTTTTTGGTTTTGAATCCTGACTCTCAATATCGAGGGAGTCTATGTTTCTAGTGTGGAATGTTAGAGTCGGGGAGGCATGGTGGATATGTTCCTCGGGTGTTCCAATTTTTTACTATTGATGTAAAATATGGCGCAGAGGCAATTAAAAGGATGTAAGTTTGACATTAGACAGTCGGGATTGAAGATTGATCGTCGGGATTAACTATAAGGTTAATTAATGGACCGACCAGCTAGGTTAAGGACTTATTCAGTTTAGCACATGTGATACGTGACTTATGAGGTCATATTTGATGGTTGGGTGAAATTTGAAATCCTTGTTTGTCCTAATGTTCCCTTCAACCATAGATTTAGTTGACAGGGGCATGATGGAATGGTATTAGAGCAAGAAAAAGACTGTTATAACGGCATAGAAAGAGTTCCCCGTCGCCTCAAAGGGCCATAGAGGTGATCAGGAACATGAGAATTACACACCTTGATTGTTGAATTAGGCTAATGTCGAGGCAACTACATCGGCCACTTTACTTTTCAATGCAATTTAAGTACTTATTCTCATCATAATGATGATTTTAGTTTTGACAGACAAATAAATAACTTCGTATCTGAATTGATCCATTTAGAGAAGATGTCATCATTACCCTACTTAATACAACTCCACTATTATATGTCTTGACATTTACATTGCAACAGTCACATTTTTAGACAAATCCAAAAATATGATTTTATGCAAATTTTGAGCATTATTCTCTACTTGAGACAAAAGCAATCATGGCTCTTAGTTAAAGCTTCAAGCAAAAGGCTTATGAAATTCATATTGCATTAAGTTTCTAGCCAATACTCCAAAAGTTAAGGCTAGGTATTTAAAAGAAAAATACCAAAGATCACTCATTCGACCAACAAGATACACATAAATTATCAATGCCCATTTCATATCAAATCCATAATCACCAACTAGTACACCTTTTCTCTTATTTTTATGCCCTTTTAAGACAATTTGATATTCTAGTGTTCTAGGGATAGAATGACCACAACAATCCATCCCAAATTTGGTGGTTAAGATTTACCCAAGGACAATATTGTAGGGTTACCCATGATAATAATAATAAAAAGGAATTAGGTGTCAGCTTGATACTGCGATCATAACATCTTAATGCCTCTTATTCAAAGTCTTCTCCAAAACTCTATACATATATTATGATACTCTAGCCATAAAAACTATTAGTTTTGGTTATGGGTTCTAGACATACTCTTTCATGCATATACATTAGTTGCATAGTATTTAGGCATGATGTAAGCTACATGTAGGCTTGAAAAATAATGGAAAAGCAACACTAACACTACAACCTTGCATAGAATTTAAGTTTATAGTCAAGTGTGATTGCTAATTCATAATCCTGGTCATAAACAAGACTGATTACCATAGCTAGACAAAAAACTAAAATATAAATTTTGCAAAGTAGAATTTTTACTTGAATATCCAATTCTAATTTGAGTGGTATCATTGACACTAAATAGGATAAAACATGAAAATTATTAAGATAAACTGAAATAGATATTTGTAGATAAACAATAATGAAAAACATAGGCTTTAGTAAAATCCCCCCACAAATTTTATTATACCTCAATGGAGTCGATATATATATTGTGATATAAATGCATCCATTTTCAAGAACCAATCAATGCAATAATGAAAACTACACCGCATCAAATACCCTAAAGTAAAATTTTAATGTTTCTGCAAATTCATACCAACCCATTATAGATTATATAGGAACAAGAGAAATAAGAATGATCCACTATGAAAAAAAGAGGAAAATTTAGATAAGTTTTGGCCAATTGAGGCACCTTATCAAACAAAGGTTGTGATCTCAACTTAAAAAATAAATAAACTCCCCCACACCCCTTAATCCAACTCACTAAAAAAAGGAAATCTAGATACAATTTGGCCAAGCCAAGCACCTTATAAAATAGATGTTGTGAGACCAACTTTATATAATAAAAAAATACTCCCCCGCGCCCCTTAACCCCACTCTCCCCCTTTTGCAACTCTTGCTTTCTCCCATGAAAGGGAAAATGAACTTGCTAATAAATCCATGAACATCCCATATATAAAATAAATATGGGATCAACTTGTTATTGTGATGAAAAGCCAAAACAAGTTTTATTTTTTCTTCTTTTAAATGAAAACCCCAATACTTATACTACTAAATGTACACAAATATCATAATTTCATGTGGGAAAAGAGCAATACCAGTTGATTTACTAATATGAGGGCTCACAACTTTAGCAATGATATAAAGCTATAATTTGTTACATATCATCATGGAGTTCAATTAATAAAACCAAATTCTGACTCCCTCAAATCAAATGTATGATCATTAATATGGGTAAAACATATAAACATGTAGAGACATGTTGTCAAGTTTTAATTATAATAGGATTAAAAACAATTTTCCTCCTCTCCTCCGATAAAGGTTGGGGAAAACCACTAAGATGGTTGTGAACAACCATTGCTTTTTTTAATTAATTGGGTTATTCCTAGTCAAAAATTTGTTTCCATTTTTGGATGACAAGAAAAAAATGTGATCTACAAGGGGAAGGCTATGATTACACACAAATTGAAGCATAATTTGTTGGATTGATCCTACATATTAGATAAAACATAATCCCGTTGATGTGCACATATTAAGAAATAAAAAGTTATGTAATGAGCACTACATACTAGAATCAGATGATAGCAATTCACAAACTAGATCAACGCAATACTATCCACTCTTATAGTTTATTTCAGCTCAACCAATAGAAGAACCAAGGTGGATAAAAGTTCTGTGTTCTTCTCCGTCATCGACTTCGTCAAAGTCCTTTACCCCAACTTTTTCATAACCATTCTCTAAAGAAACCATGACCTCATGGGCCTCATTGAATTCACCCTTTTATATACCCTCACCAACATACCAATGGAAAATTGCACATTCACCATACATCAAATAAACATTATGGTTACTTTGAGAAAAGGATTCAACCACAACAATATTGTTGTTGATCATGCACATTAGCAAGATCGGTTCTAGGAACCACTATGGATCGTTGGTAATTGATACCACATTTGAATCTTATGGAACATGTGGAAACCACCATTAATGTATTGTAAGAAACAAAGAAATAAATGACACAACTTCCTCATTCAGTGCATGCATCATATTCTCTAAAAATGGACAAGAAGAAGCTTGTGTAGTAACTTTTTTGGTGATGATGGCACAAGAGAGGTTAGTCTCAATTCCTGACCATCACATTTTTCACTAACACAATTATCATTTCAAAGAAATATGTTACTTAAATTGTGCTCATGATGTCAATTTGTAATTTCAGTTGTTTAGTGGTAGAAGTGAGGTCAATCTCAACTCTCAACCATCCCATCTTTTACAAGCACGACTATCTTTTCAAAGAAATATGTTATCTTAATATCTATTGTTTTTTACTAATGCATTTCCCCTTTTTGTCTTAAGGAGATTATCATGTTGCCTTCAACTTTGCATCAGTTCTAGACATTTTAGTTGTATTTATTTATTGAAACAATGAATGGGAAATCAGTACACCATAATCATAATAATTCAAACGTAGCCTTCATATTTAATAATTTTGTAAGCCTAGTTGTTCCTAAGATTATCTCTCTCTTCAACTGTCCTCTAATTTGATTTTCTATTTGTTCCCCATCTTTTGGCAATTTTTGGATGATGGTATAGTTGTTAGAGGGCGAGGTTATGAGATAAGAAGCATTTGTGTAGATAACGATGTTGCAATTATTATGTACTCTACAGTTAACAAGGTAAAACATATGTCAATTGACAAGTGTACACCAATATTGATAGAGGTATACTTTCAATATTTTTCACATAGTTCACATACCATGTATTGTATGCAATTTCTTAAAATTTTAACCATTTTTAGAATTTTAAAACTATGTTTGAAAAAAAATAGACAAAAGAGTTTAGATCTGTTATGAATTTCAATTTATGGCTCTAATGTTTCATATACATGATCAGTATATGGCAACGTATTTGTCAAACTGAATCTGGAATTGTGTTTATGTTTTTCCTTAAATGTCGACTTATCGCCAATATTCAATTTTTTGTAATATGATAGCAATGCTTGTAATGTATATATTTGTATAGCCTATTTATGATGAAGAAGCCTATTTTTTCCACCTTCTTCAAAGACAACACTTTCCTCTGGTGAGTGATCCCAACAAGCAGCTAAAGAAACAAGCAGATAATAGCCCTTTCTTTGTTGCTTAGTGCACCTAACACCACTATAGTTAATTGGATTTCGTTGGCTTTGATTTGAAGGGCCTCAAAGAGCCTCACCATATAAACTTTACAATAGATTAGTTTCAATAATTTGATGAAAATTTTATTTATAAAGATTGGCATAACAACAATAAGGGTTGATAGTTGTCTTACAGGTTTGTCTGTCCCCAATAATTAATTCTCGCTGACCACGTCCTATAAGAATCATAGAAACAATAGCAATAAGCCCCGTGAATCAACAAAATATTGAAGAACAGAGGAAATTAAACATCCAAGTTTAAAACATGACCTTATGTCATAGAAATTGGTTGACCCAAAATAACTAGTGGACTAATAAGGCCAAATCGAACCTCTAAACTAAAATACAAAAATACGAAACAAGGTATAATTAAGCACAAAATCCTCATTTTTGCACCAAAAAAAGTGTTATGCACATAAGAAACAACTTCGTGAAATAATTTTCCTACATACATAATCCTACCCAAGTGATGTACCTTTATAGAAAGAGAATGTAATTATTGTAACTTTATACATTTTACAACATGATTCATGGATTAGGATTTGTTAGGATTTAATGAATATATGGGCATCTATTGGATCTTTGGTCAAATAGTTTCTTCTTGCATAGAGAGAGTGAGTTACATTCTATAACCCATTATTCAAGAGATTGCAACTTACTTTTCATGTAAAGTATTTTCCATTTGTTATAATATAATATGTTGTATAAAACTAAAATAATAATATCTATCTTAGGTATGGATTTTATAAGTACATAAAAAGTTTCGTTTCAATTGCTTTTGGGTTCCTCTCAATGCTTAATAAATCTAAAGTTAAGATGGATCTATGATGGTAAATAGTTCAAATATGAAACAGAATGGGTTGTGTATCTTCTAATCTGATTTGACAAGCCAAGCTATTGTTATTGTAGATGTATTATATATTTGAATCCAAGTTTATAAAAAGTTCAAAATATAAAACTCCATAAACGATGGGGAGTTCCCAGTTATCATCTTTTAATCAAATATCATGGTTGACAAATTGTGCTTGGTACTGATTATCTTGCAAAATTCAAAGTTTAATGTATAAAGACTATTTAATGTTCCTCAAAATTACATTAATATTTTTTTAGTTGTAAACATCTAGAGAATGGCAATGAAGGAAGAAAGTATTCATCAAATTTAATCCATAATTTCACTGTACACTCTATGGTGAGGTTCATGCAAACTCGATAGTTATTTTATAACTGAAGAAATTACAATATGATTTCCTCAAAAGAATGACCTTTAATTGAACTACTTGCAATGTCTACAAATGCACATTATCAAATTAATGCATCGTTGTTTCTTAATTCCATTGGGTAGAGGAGTTGTCATAAAATAGACCATTATATCTTTGACATGAGATTGTCAAAGGTTATTTAGATATGGTCAGTTACATGGTTTGTAACTTCTGTTGAAATCCTTTCTTATCCATATGATGTAAAAGTTGTTTTGTGTTTGATATGAAACCATTATCCGTTAGGTAATAAATTTATACTTGAGGTTACGAGACCATCCTATAATTGAAAACATGCATGGGTTACATTGTTGATTAAGTGATCACTAGTGAAACAAAACATATACATACGAAAAAATGTATCAAAATTTAGTTTATCCCCTTGAATCTGTCTGTGTGATATCATATTGAAGCAAGGGGTAACTTGAACAAAGCAATGAATTGGACTAAAGTAATACCTTATGCCAAGTTACTTGGTTATGACATATACTCTATGTCGATGATATTAGGTAGGTAGTAACATAGGCCTACTATCTCTAGTTACTAAGCTAGTGCCCTTTCCCAGCTAGTTATTGCTAGAGCATGTAGAGTGTGCTAGTTATTGGCATTAGGGTTATCTTAAAACCCTACCAAAGAAGACGCCATTGATCTAACTTTAAAAATGGTGTTGCACTAAAAGAAATAAGATACTAGACAAGAATCTATAACCTATGTAAGAGGATACGATGTTGGTGCAGGTGTTTGTGTGTAGATAAACAAAATAGCTTAGATTCCTTTTAACCCCTATCTATTAATTGCACTTTGGTATTTTTCCGACCCCTTTTTGTCCTTAATATATCAATGAACAACATGGAGCTATGCTTTCATAAAGATAGATCTATGCTACTATGGATATTTTTCATTCTATTTCTTATGATTATAACTTATTTATTGTGCAAATCTATTTTCATTTACCGGTTGTTGACAACTGTCACTTGGCTTGGTTTTGGTTCCTATTTTTCTATTCATACATTAGTGATCACTTCCCAAAAATTTAGTTTAATAGTATTGAAAACTAGCCTCATGGTGCTTAAGCTAAAGTATCTTTATGAGGAATAGGATTGACAGGTGGAATATTTTTTCCACGGGTACCCTCATGACTGTGAAGAACTTGTTGTCTCTTAGGATATTGATAAGGTCATTATGTTACATCTACCTTTTTGTTGCTGTTGTTTTGACATTTCAAATTTTCATGTTTGCTTGTTAAAGTGTGTTTTTTTACCAAAAAATCCATGGGTTGTGGGGGCTATGGAGAAGTATCCACCATATCAATAAATTTTTGCCAAAATTCTACGAGGGGGGAAGTTAAGAGGTTTTTCAAGGCATTCAAACAACATGCATGTGTTATTATATCACAAAAGCCAAGCATGCTTTGGTTTTAAGCCCTTTTTCTTGATTTAATGATAAAAACAATCATTATTTTAAGTGCTTGGTTCCAAAAACAAATTCATAAAAAAGTAAGCGTGAGATTTTTTTAATGTTTTTTTACATTTATGCAGATTCATTATGGTGCCTTCTTTGCATATGCGAGGTCGTGGGAATATGAAATATGGAACCTAATGTTGGTTTTTGAATATGATGTCAAGAGTTCATAGAAGTATTGTTTTCATATTCTAGGCATTGTCTTTAGAGTATATAACTACAATATGAACCTGCAAATTGAGAAAGCAATTATATGATTTTTTTCTATTTTAACTTGTCAAGTAGTTGTCTCATGGTTTCTTAGAAGCTGCTTGAGCCATTTTTAGTTGTGTTGGTGTTGGGGTGTTATATAAGTTTGCTTTGGTGTCTCACGGAAACACGCACATTACTTTTGCTCTTCGACTATATCCCCTTCAGACATATCTTTCTCTTCCTTAGGTCTAGCCATTATTAGGACTAGGTTGTTGGCACTTAAGATCATTCTCTAGGGAAGCATCGGTCTAGAGCATTCTCCAAAGGACATTATTTGTCAGGCACTTTGTTTTGATATATGTTCTCTCGATTCAGATGATAAGCAGGGTTGACTCCCTCATCCCCTTGTGCCAGTGACATCTTTGTATATGCTTTGCTTCGTTACTGACTCCCTTTAACTTCGCTTCTAGGTATAACACGTGATTTGAACACCCTAGCCGACTTCTTCTCCAAACAAGGGCTTCTTCTGGAAGAGGATCATGCTCAACTATGGGAGGTAAACAAAGACCTTATCAAAGAATTATATCCATAACCCATTATGGGACACTCTTGCCCATAGGGACATGTAAAGGACCCTAATATTTTGGATGAACATTTGATACATTTTGTCTATATATGGTTAATATGTAGTAATTTTTTGTACAATAAAAGAAGATGATGAACAGGTTCACATAGAACTAAATCATAACAGTTTATCATATATATAACATTACTTGCCAAATGAACAATATAATTTAAAATTTCTTTTAATAAAATTATGAAGTGTAATCTTCTTCTTTTTTAAGTTTATTTTGATACTATATTAAAACTTTTAATGTATAGATCTCAGTCATAAACATCTTCAATATTAATAATATACATTCTGATTCTTTTTATTTTATTTAAATATCAATAAAATTTATCTACTTTTATAAAGTTAAAAAACTTAAATAATGTAAATGTTAACTTGATATATATGTTCTAGTATTAATAATTGTTGAATAATTTGTTTTCATAATCTTTTATACTTTTTAATTTAAAAAAATAGAAACTAATTCATAATTTCTAATAAATATTTGTAAATAAAATCTTTTATTATATGATAATTTATTTTAATGAAATTGAAACATCTCACAACTCATAAATACAGACCCCGAGACTTTAAAAATATATATATATATTTAACCCCTTCATTGGTCACATACATTTCCCTTCTTTTATTTGATATAAATATTACCCAACTACACAAAAGCATTTAAGCATATCCATAAACCTTTTTTAGCCCCTCATTAATGAAGGTGGGTTCCCACTTGCTAATAATATTCTACAAAGTTAAAAGGAAACAATTTAGATGAATATACTTCAAAAGATCACGATGTGCTCACAATGATGAGAAAGCATGTTGCGTAATTTAGAAGCCACCAACTTGTCTATTATATTGTCCTTCTAATAGAATATAATTTGACGATACCTACAATAGAGTAAGATGCATAATTATTTAACTATTTATCTTCCATTTTAAGCTATTGAATTCCTTTCAGCCAATCAATGTAGAGCTCCCTAGTTTGCCTTTACCCATCATCCTAGTGAAGCAAAAAAAACACATTAAATACCACCTAAATTCAAACTAAAGTACTTAGGATATATTTAACTTCCTACAACTTGACTATATATATATATATATATATATATATATATATATATCTTAAAAGATGAATATTCAATTTTAATTCTGTCAATGAACTTGATCTTAATTTTAAAAATTTTAAAGGATTCAATTGATGTTCAAATTTCTATATGGTTTTATAGACAAAGTTACAAATAATTAATATATAAATTCTTATAAATTTAAGTTTTATTTGAACATTGTATTTAATATTTAATTAAAATGGATTGTTTTTAATAGATTCTAAATTGTTTCTTACTTTGATATATATAAAGTTAGATAGATTTATAGATTTATATCGATTTAGAGAGGTAAGAGGTTAGCATATCAACCGGTAGAGAAAAGAATATTGGTAGATCGAAGTATTGGGTATTGGTATAGGGGTCAGTATATCTAGGATTTGAGAGTTTGATTGATGTTGAAATTGTTTTCAATAGACTAAATTTTTTACTTAAGTAGAATGTGGAAATTTGAATGGTATTGAAATTGATTACATAAGATTCTTTATGCACATAGTTATCGTAGATTAGTTGATCAAAATTGAACAAGATCATGTCAACTAGTTGGAAAAACCCTTAAAAAAATGCATGCTCCATGGATGACAAGAGGAAGAAGACATCATTGCCCACTTGAAAAATGGAGAGATTATCATTATCATAACCTACTTCTGATGTGGGTGAGAATAAAACAAAGCTAACATCAAGGGGACATCGATTGAAAACCTCTCCACTTATGTGGTCCAATATACCACCTCCTCCATTCTTCCCATGTTCACAAGAGGTGCTACTTAGATGAATAAATGAGGTCAAAGGTGCCACTTTTGCACTTAAATCATGGAGTTGTGACTATGAATCATATATTAGTTTCTCTATCTCATCCATTTGTTGGTGTGGGGAAAATAGCTATTAGAGCATAATAAATAAAATATATACCTAGAGCATTCCTCCCATTTCTTTGGAAGGTGTGTTAGTCATGTTTCCATGGTAATTAACATATGTAGATTTAGCTAAAACAACATGGGGTTTTTAAGAACTCTAAAATAAATAAATAAACTCTAAGCATGCATATTTGTAGCCTTGGTTGTTGCAATTTCATGAAGGAAATATCAATCTATATGCATTGACTAAGTTGTTGAGTGATAAATAGAAGCCAATGTTCTGAATATTCAAAACCTAAAGTAATATAATTGCGTGTTAGTGGTTCAATCGATAGGTATCAATGTGAAGAAGATAATGTAAAAAGGAAGGCAAAGTTACTACTAGATAATATGTAAATAATAGTACATCAATTATAGGACGCGTGGAAGATAAGTTATAGAATCACTACCAATGGTGGTGGTCAATAGTGTCCATATTATTAGGATGTTTGATATTGTCACAAAGAGTACACATTAAAAAATAAAAACAATTTGAAAATAAACATAAACAACCCAAATGCATGCTTGCTTTGAAAATGAGGCAATCAAACTAGAAAATGTCAAGGATGGTGTATTGAGGTTATGTAGGTGTAAATTTAGAAAACATGTGATAAGTCCTAACAAAAGAACACACAATTGGGTAAATAATCCAATCCATTAGGTGTTGTGACAACAAATATTTCCATCGAAAGGGTCGAATGACAAGAGACAATACATTGCTTCTAAACAAGGAGCTATATTTTTTAGGTAGTAGAGATAGTAAGAGAAGAAAGTGTGCACAAATACAAATGACTACTTTATATTTTGTACTTAGTAGAGATAGTAAGAGAATAAAGGATGCAAAAATCAAACTGATTACTTTAAAACTAAGAAAAGAAGAAATAATGAGTGCTTAGCTCAAAACCTTGATTAGAATGCACCTTGGTCCCTTCCTTATAATTTAAAGTAATGGGAACCAGAAGCCATATATATGATGATGGGTATATAAAGAAAGGGTTGAGAAGCATGAATATAATAACCTCTAAATATATGCATAAAGAAACCCATATAACACTTTCACATTATCAAGACATACAAACCCCACCAATAGAGTAAACAAGGTTACATAGCAAAATATGCATCACAATAGTTTTAACAATGTATTTGGATTTTGTAAATACACCTAGCCTCCATGAATTTGGGAAAATGGTAGAATTAAAGATGGCTTGGCTTGGCATGCATACATTACTATTGTGGTGCTCATCAAGCCTCGATTTTGAACACAACAACTTAAATAATATATATGGAACATAACATATTGAAAAATACACATATACCAAAGAGCATTGAAGTAATATTATCTTTGTGTCTATGAAGACGCATTCTGCAAGCAATCATAATGATCGAATCATTGTAAGAGTAAATTACTCTGACTCAGAATCCTTGGAGTCCTAGGTATTTTGACAGACTATAAACAATATGAATACACTCAGCCTGAGAAATATTATCGATGACCAAAATATATAATGCTCATGAGCTTGGGATATGAAAAGATTGATCATGAATAGATCTCATCATAAATAAATAGATTAATGTTATTCTCAGACACAAAAGCAAACAACTTTCTTGGAGTCGTAGACTCCATAATAATGCCTAATGAGTTTTCAAAGTATTTGTTATCAAAAGGCCCCTTGTGTATTTTGAATCCTAGCCTACCAATAGGCTAGTTCAATAGTGGGTATCATTATTTGGAAATCATTACAATTTATGTAGTGGATAGGCATGTGCTCCACTAATGTATGTCATTTTAGATCTCTATAAAAAATTCACCAACAAAATATTCATGTAGCTACATTTTCTCTGGAGAAGTATCTAAGTTGACTATGTTATAAGAATAGAATAAAATAATCCAATTAATATTATCATGCTACTGAAAAACCAATTAATGCCAACCTAGCATTATTAAAATTGATACTCATTCACAATATATAGAAATGAATTTACCCTTCATAATATGGTATTGTTGTTAGAAAGAATACACCTCATGGGATATAGTTGCTCGGGTAAAGAGAACAATTCTTTCTCTTTAAAACTTCACTTTTCCTCCTCCAACTTATTCCATAAACATTACAGTTTTTAATGTCAAGCATTCACTTCGCTTCTGACTTTGAATTTGGCTACATGAGTTAGAACTGGAGCTCCCTATGCAAATAATGTATTTCATTCTAGAAATGATTGTTATGTATCCCCTCTTTTACTTTATAGTCAAGGGAATCTATTGTTCCAAGAACTAAGTGAATCTCAAAAAATAAAATGGTGGACTCTATCTTAGCTACCCTTTACATTTGCAAGCATATATGTGCATATTTGTATTAGTTTCTTGAATATACTTTATGTTCCTTTAAAATGTACCTCGCTATAGGTATATCAAAGATTTGGTCACCAAGGTCATCGTGCAGGTTAGTGACAAGCTCTACATTACCTATGTGGGAAAGGGAGGGGCCAAGAATTTTGTGAAAATGATTCACAATGGCATAGAGTATGGAGACGTGTATTTTAACTATGAGGCCTATGATGTGTTGAGACATGTTGGGAGTCTAAGGAATCAGGAATTGGCAAAGATCTTTTAGGAGTGGAATAGAGGTGAGCTTGAGAGCTTTATGGTTGAGATAATTGTCAATGTTTTAACTATGAAGGAATCTCAGTATGGTGTTGGGGAGCTTGTGGGTAAGATAGGAATGAAGGGTAATATTAGTATTGTTCCCGGTAGCATGAAGGCCATATGTCAGTAGCATTGTCCATGCAGAGTGCCTCATGTGTGTATGCATGGAAAACATATGAAGAGTGATAGGACAACTCACTTAATTATTGACAAAAATATCAGCATTACATAGTAGGAGGAATCAAATCACATTTTTGTGCATGATGGTATCACCATGGATTACATCATTGCTCGTAGAATAAAATCTCAAATGTACTACCCAATCATAATCCCGAAAAATCAGTTATAAATAATTTGAAATAATGTTTTTACAAAACTTTAATTATAATGCATATATAAAATCAATCAACTATAAACTAATAAATAATCAACAATAATATTATTCCAATATATCTTGCTTATCAACAAATATAACAAGCATGTCCCTCATACTAAATATTATAAACAATAACAATACATACATAACTTATAAATACCACTCTAAAATATTTTGTTTACCAACAAGTGTGCCAATGTTATTGAATAACTCTACGAGAGGCACTCCTATAACAAATGCGTAGCAAAACAACAAAAATGTTAAGATGCAAATGCAATCATAATTCACTCTATACATGATTATAGGCGAAATACTTAAACACAAGGATTCCATCCTCCAAAGGCTTTGTAGATGGATGTGCAAAAACCCTTTAAATTTGTTTATAAATTAAAACCTTATTACATATTAAAAAAACCTATACCCTATCATTGATCATTTCTATGATAGTTTGAATGATATATATATATATATATATATATATATATATATATATATA
>LPNX010826811.1:570738-656047 GCA_001517045.1 Pseudotsuga menziesii
ATATATATTACCCCTTATCCATTTTTATTTGAGATAAAAGCATCCAGAAACCATATCTATAACCATGGTTTAACCACTCATTATTGAAGGTGGGTTCCACTTGCCAATAAGATTTTATAAAGTTAAAGGAAAGTATTTAGGTAGAACCGCCTATAAAGTTAAAGGAAAGTATTCAGATAGAAACGCCTAGAGATAATAGAAAACATGTTTTAGATATTTGAATATACTTCAAAAGAGGAGTTGCATCATGGTGTGCTACATGATGATGAGAAAGTATAATTTAAAAGCCACCAACTTCTCTATTAAAGTATAGTGATAGTGCCTTTTTATTATTTTTATCTATATTGAATTTGATCATCAATAAGCTGTACATGGAGTGGGATGCATAATTATATAATTATTTAAAGTACATTTCAAGCCATTGAATCCAGTTCAACCAACCAATATAGAGGTCCCTAAGATAGTATCCCTTTACCCATTATCCTAATGAAGAAAAAAAGCACATTAGATACCATATAAATACAAATTAAAATACCTTTGCTATTTTTAGCACTACCTACAACTTGCCTATGAAGTAATATATAAAAAAGAATCACTAGGATATGTAAAGTATTATTTCAATTAAAATAATGTATTCATATTTGAATATTCAGTTTTAACTATATCAATATTTTAAATTATTTAATTAATTTTTAACCATACCAACCTTTTAAAATATTCAATTGAAATTAAAACAATTAAGATATCCAAGTGGAATTAAAAATTATATTACTTATTAAAGAAATTAAATAATTTATACATAACTTATTTTTAATATTTATATATATATAACACCTTAATCAATATTATTGATGGTCTTTTATAGGCTCTAATTTTTTTAAGGAGGAGAATGTGGGAATTTGAATGATGTTGAATTTGTTTTTAAAAAAAAAAAAAAAATTAACTTAAGAGAATATGGAAATTTGAATGACACTTAAATTGTTTATATAAGTTCATTATATATGGATTATATATGGATTATGTATATAGATAATTGTAAACTAAATTTAAATTGAGCAAGATGTAGACTTTAGAAAAAAAATGATCTTTAAGAATGTTTGCTCCAAAGAACTAGACATCATTATGCATTTGAAAAATGGAGGTTATTATTATCATAACCTACTTTTGACACTCACCATAAAAAAAACATCGCCCAATACACCACCTCCTTGGCTCTTCCCATGTTCACAAAGAAGTGTTCCTTAGATTAATAGATAAAGTCAAAGAACCCCATGTTTATGAATAAGTGCTCCTTAGATGAAGAGATGAGGTCAAAGATGACACTTTGCACTTCAATCTTGGAGTTGTGACTATGAAGCATATATTAGTTTCTTTGTATCATCTGAGTTGTGACTATGAAGCATATATTAGTTTCTTTGTATCATCCATATGTTGGTGTGGGGATACATAACACTCATTCTAGAGATGGGTGTTAAAATAACTAAAAACTTCAAAAGGGTGTTACATTACTAAAAACTATCAACCAAGTAATAATTTTAATTTATTTAGTATTAAATGTAAAATTATTTTGTATTCATAAATTAAGTGTATGTTTTCTAATGGTTGAGCATAATTGGAATATAGTGTATGGAATTTTCTTTTCTGAATTATATAACATAACAATATTAATTCATTATAAATGTAATAATTATAATATTGATAAAATAATATAATAAATTAAAACTATAGAATACCTTAGTTTTTAGCTAATCTTGGTTTAGGTCTAGTACATGTTTTTGGGCCAATAGTATTTGGTGGCCAATGGTATTTTTCCATGGTATTGCATGTAAGGAATATTTATAAGGATTGAGGAGGCTCCATTGCAAAGTAGCGTGGAGGTGAGTGATGGCTAGCTCACTTGGCCTAGTTGGTCGGTTTTGGTGAGGTTAATAAAGATCTTCATTGGTGTTGGTTTTTCCCCACATGGGGTTTTATAGGATAAATGGTTGTGTCTATTTGAATGTTGCTTTTATTTCTAGCATTTTTAATCGTATGTATGCTCATTTAAATCCTAATAACTGGTATCAGAGCCATGGTTTGGCATATAGTTTTGCTCATTGTGTTGTACCTAGTTTTTTGAATTAACTGTGTGGTGCATGTTCGGTGGTACTTGACACCCTATTAGTATTTTTTGGTTCTCGATTAGAATCTAATTTCCCCAGGTTCTAGAAGCACAAGGTATCCCTCTTATGCGTAGAGAAGGGATGTTGCATCAGGTGTAGAATGAACCACTAGGTAGGTATGGGGGTGGTAGGTGTACTCGTAGCCTAACTTGATGTAGATCAGAGAGGTTAAGTCTTTGACTATGGGAGGAATGTGAGATGGCTTAATCTCAGTTGTGGGACCAAGATTGATGAACCATGTATGTGAAGAGAATCCATATAGAACTTGTGATTACAATGGTTGAGGACCCATGTAAGCCGGTAGATGGATTCCTCTTTATATGGACTCCAATGATAGGGTTGGATGCAAGTACAGAAAGAGCATGGCATAAAATGAGCAAGTAGATGAGTAAGAAAGTGAGAATGGAAAAGCGAGAGGATGAAGCAATAGATGGTGATGGTGTAGTCACCATGAAGACACATCAAAAAAATAATGGACCAGTTTGCATGTAAATTGCATATGGTTGTTGTTATAGCATGTTTTTGTTTCTCATTTTAAAGCATTTGCTTGTTTTTAAAGTATGGTCTTTCTTTTATTTTAAAGTTTTGACTTTAGTTTCCTTTAAATTTTTCTTTGATTTTAGGCTTATACTTATAATTGATTTAATAGGTTTTCTTTCAATTTTGGTTTTGCTTAGTGAATTTCATGGTTTTGAGGGGCTTGTAGAATGTATATAAGACTTAAAGGTTCTAAAAAATATCATAAAGTTTTATTTAAAACCATTGACTAAATTTTAACCCTTTGCTGTGAGTTTTGATTTAAAAATGGTTAAAACAGATATTCTTATAGTGCAATCTCAGAAAAGGTAAACAAGGGTGCTACAAGAAAATCGTGCTATCTGAAAAATCATGATTTTAGCTCGTAATTTTCAAAATTCGCGCATAAGAGAAGTCTTTCACACCTGTCGACAAGTTGGATACGTGTTTCAACCACAATAATCATTATGACAAGTGTTGTGAGATCAGGCAAAGAATCATTTGGGTGAGTTGCAGTTGTCCGGAGGTTATGGGATACAGAATAATGGACTGATAATGATTATGCACGATGAGGAAAATTCACCATCAGCTATGCATTTCCTGAATGCATGAAGATCATAGAAACCGTTGGAAGACCTGGCAGTTTGTGATTGAAGATTGAAGAAGGTCAGCTATTTAGGGTTTGCAAGGTAACTATTTAGCACCATCGTGGCAGCCAGAGATAGACTTAAGAAGGAAATTAGACACTTGGGAAGACAGGAAAGCAGATTTTTAGCAACCGAATCCATTATTCAGATAGGTATGAAGCGAATTATTGACATGCTCCATGAGTTCGGGTTCACATTGATAGAGGATTAGTTATTGAGATTAACTAAGAATGTCAGTTCATAAACTCATTTTTTGCTCAATGTCAAATCTTCTCTATTAGTAGGGTCGAAATACTTATCAGTTTAAGAAGTGAAATTTATGTCAAGGGTTTAATTTTCTCAGCATATGATTGATTGTTAAATTTGCAAATATTCAAATAGTGTTAAACTCTTTACTGAAGGAAGCACATTTAAGATCAATCATTCAGAATGAAGAGGAGTGGGAAAACAAACAGAGCTAAACCCTCAAATATGTCTTGGGTTCAAGCTTTCCCTGACTGTGCAAGGTTATTTTCAGAAGCAGAATGGCTAAACTATTTTGAGAATATTGATGGACATCACACAGAATTTTCATATAAGTTTGCTCAGGGATTGAACAATGACATAGTTACTTTTGACACCCTAAAGATTGAGCTGACTAGAGAGCTAGTAGCAGAGGCTACAGGAATTCCGGATGAAGGTGAATATTGGTTCAAGAAGGTACCTTTTACCTTTGATTCACAGAATTACTTGTTTCCAAATGTTGTTGCAAACTGGGGTAAAGGAGTGCATATACAAAATTTCAAACTAGAGTGGAGAGAACCAATTAAAATTATGTAAAGCTATGTAACTTGTGAACGAAGATATGAATTCGTATTTAAATATCATTTCAGGTTTTTGCAGCATCTAAATCATGAAGCAAAGATGAACCTTCCTTTATTTTTCCTAAAGAGTTTGAAAAATATGTCCAGCAGAGTAAAAGAGCATCAAGATCATACTCAACAGTACATATTTCAGCATGGTCTGATAAAGTTAATCATAAGTACAGTGCTCCAAAAGAAGGAGAAGACTTGGGACTGTTTTCTATTCTGGTATGGGTTTCAATCTGAGAAAGAAGATCAATCAAAGAAAAGACAGCTGAACAAAGGACAAAATTTAGTTAAGAAATTGAAGGAAAAGGTCATAGTCAAGATAGAAGAAGATAGTGTGCAAGGAAAGTATGTGACACAAAGGGATGAAAATGTTGAAAATGAATAGCAGAATAAAGTTGATGAAGATGAAATATCAAAGGGTTAAATGCAGGATTTAGATCATGTAGAAGACATCCTTCATGAAAAAGTAAACCAGGGAGTAGATGAAAATTTGTTAGAACGGGAATAAGTCCCTACAGGAGTACAGTCAGAAGGTAAGAAAAGCCCATTGATTAATGAAGCTAGGGTTGACAGTGTACAGGAACAGTCTGAAGAAAAGTTGATGTCACAAGGAATCAAAAGAAAGGTGTTTCAGCTAGCATCCATAAAACACCAAGGAAAAACTTTGAGCATGCTGGGAGAGATTGGGGTAGGTTGGAGACCTAAGACCAAACCCAAGAATAAACTGAGATTAAACATGAAAAAATTGTTAAACCCTAAGTTAGCTCAGAAGAAAATCACAGTGATAGAAGACTCTTCATCCCAAGAAGAGTTCGAAGAGGATGAAGGCTTGGATGTAAAAGAGATGAAAGGAAAGAAACGGTTACTTTAAAGGATAAGTCAACCTTAACTGAAACTAAAATCTCAGAGCTATTAAAAGAGGTTCGAAAGAAAGTAACTTTAGACCATCATCAGAATGATTTAATGAAGTAGCACTCAGTCATGACAACTTTTTGTGTAGAGGAAGAAAAGATTGCAGAACCATCAGCTCAATGCAGTTTTGAAGTTAATGAGTCTCCAGGGGATCCTGTAACTATGACAGAGTAGCAAGAGGAGGATGAGGAGATCTTTAAGAAATTCAAGATTCCTTATATGCCAGAAGGAATGTATTTAGCCTCAGAAGGACAATGTATTGATTCAGAGAATGAGAACTTACAGAGAAGCATCAAATAGTATAAGTATCAGATAGAATAACTGCATGAAACAAATGAGGGGTTAGTAGTTGCTAACAGAAGATTAAGAGAGGATTTAGAGGAGGTCAATAGCCATTACCAAGAGTTAATTGCAGTCTCCAAGGAAGATTTGAAGAGGAAAAGACAGACACAAATTCTGTGTGCAGAATTGAAGCAAACTATTCAAGACATAACACAACAAAATCAAGAGCTTTCAAAAAGAGTTGAAGACCTAGAAGCTGACCATCAAAAAACAAGAAGAAAGACTCAAGCATTGGAAGCGATAGCTCTTTTGGCAGAGGCTACTAAATATTTGTAAAATGCTTTAAATGATAGGTGTTATTAGTTCATTTTTGTAAAGAAGTTAGTTTAGTATGAACGACTTTATTTTGTTAAGTAATTTGGTGGTATGACCTAAAAAAAAAAAATTTCAGTTATGCAACTGTTTTTTTGGTAACTAAGATTAAAGTAAGACTATAGAATGATAGGGGGTTGGGATTTTGTACAAGGGGAGGCTATCAAGCTACTGTATATAGAGCTAAGTTCAAAACCCTTATGTACT
Source organism: Pseudotsuga menziesii (assembly GCA_001517045.1). Lineage (NCBI taxonomy): Eukaryota > Viridiplantae > Streptophyta > Pinopsida > Pinales > Pinaceae > Pseudotsuga > Pseudotsuga menziesii. The sequence continues at coordinate 576,688 of LPNX010826811.1, forward strand.
TTGGATTTCTGATTATGTTATATATGCAATCTATAAGCCCATTTTATCCTATTTGCTGGTTTCATTTCTGATTGGTGTAATCACTCAGTTTATAACTTCATTTCTTGTTTAAGGTTATTTCTCATGGAATGCTTATGAACTGTGGATGAAACTCAGTAATGTTCTTATGTTGTTATGGTTTATGTTTCATATATTATACATCTCGGTCTTCTATTGTTGCATGATTTAGTATTTGTCTTAGCCTTATGAGTTTTTACCCTCTTGTTTACAAATTGCAAAACAAAACCCTAAAAACCTATTTTACTTAATTTTGTTTTATGAGATTGTGTTGGCTTGTTCTTTAGTAGTCTGAGAACAATTTCTGGCACTAACAATTGTAAAACCTGGTAAGGCATGTACACCCCTGGTAACTCACTGATAAATTTGGGATATAGACCTAGGTGATAGAGGGGTGTATGCGACATTCCTTTGTAAAAAATTTTGAGGGGGGTTGGTGATTAATCCAAGTGTTTAAAGGGGGGATTGTTAGGGTTAACCTTGACTTGGTAAAAGAGACATTGAGCTAATCTTTGTTTAGGTCTAGCACATGTTTTTGGGCCCATGGTATTGCATGTAAGGGAGCCTTTAAAAGGCTTGAGGAGGCTCCATTGTAAATTGGCATGGAGGTGAGTGGTGGCTAGCTCGCTTGGCTGAGTTGGTCTGTTTTGGCAGGTTAATGAAGATATTCATTGATGTTGATTTTTCCTCGCATGGGGTTTTCGAGGATAAATGGTTGTGTCTATGTCAATGTTGCTTGTAGTGTTTATTTATTGCATTTTTAATTATATTTATGCTCGTTTAAATCATAATACAAGTTGTTATCCAACCCTTAATGCAACCAAGTGATGTTACCCAAACTGGGATTATTCCTCCTAGCCAACTAGTATCTAAGTTCCTAGCTCTAGGAAACGTGTGGGGTTTCCTAATCCTTTATGCCCACAAATCCATTAACCATAATAGTTGTCCGTGGAGCTCTTAAGAACCAATCTCCAAAGTCAAGTCTAAATCTCAAGTTACTGATAGAGTGTTTTCCTCCTCCACTCCCTTCATTCCAAATGTCCATTAACCAACCAACTGTCATCCTACAAAGTCCCTTTAAACTTTTTCTTCCAATCGCCTTCCTCCCTTCTCAAGAAGGGTCTAAGGGAGATCAATTTATTATAAATAGTAATTTTTTACCTACCTACATAATGGCCTACCAACTCACTAAATGCAAGGTCTTGTAACCAATAAATATGAGGCACAAGTCAAAATTCACTCGAGAAGTTCAAAATGTCAAAAGAACAAATATATCTTCATAGTGATATTTCTAGTAATTATAACAAGATTTCCTAGAGTTCTCAAACCATTCACAAATTTGTGGTTTTTTTTGTAATTTATTTACTCATTCATTACAATATATAAAAAATTACATACTTTCTAGTTTATAGATCAAACTTCTTGTGATTATACTTAGTGATAGTCAACACTATTAACGAGTTGTCCATACTACCAATGTTTTCAATCCTAGGAGACATAGATACAAGATTATAGAGATAATAAAAGATGTTCTTGAGACTAGCAACTACTACCCAAGCGACATGAAAATGGACAAAGAGATTCCCATACTAATGATTAACATAAAATGTTGAACAATGTTGGCAAGGGGATAAGATGTGCAAGGTGCGACAAGGAAGGCATCGACAAATGGAAGATTCAACTGTACAAAAGAAGATACCGACAAAGTGTGGTCAGTTTGGTCACATTAGTTAGAATTTTTGGTCCAATGTAGTTAGAAGTCGGCCTATGTGGACCAATTTGTAATGACTTAAGCCTATAAATAGAATTAGGAGTAGAGTCATAGAGGAATTATCATAGGCAGAGAGATTCATCAGAGAGATAGTTTTGCTTGTATGCAATCGATTGATTTGTGGATGAATGTATTATCTAGTCTAAGGCTATTCGACCAAAGAATTTTTTGGGATGTTTTGGAGATAATACAAAAATGATGTTAATGATGGAAATATTGTCTTTTTATCTATTATGATGATGCGATCTGTAATTTTACCTGTCTGATTGATGCGAAGTCTTTTTGTGTCTATTGGGTTGATATTTGTTGATGTCTTTTTTATCTAGATTATGTTGATGTGATTACCGTGAATGAGGATCTCATGAATGATATGCATAACCCCTGGGTCTTTGAATAATATTGCGGTAGAGTAAGACATAGTACACAAGTATTCTTCCTTCTACAGAAATGTGGTTCATGCAACCCTCCCTCAAACATCTTGGGTGAGACTGCATCTGCTTTGCAGGTGTTGTTGGATAGGGTAAAACATGTATAGGTCGATGTTTAGGGAGCTTGCGTCGATGGGTGTCGATATATCTTTGGAATGAACCCCTGTCGAAAGGATAGTGTTAACAAATGGTTTTGTTGTCGGGACCATAGTGTGAAGAAGAGGAGGACATGTTGTGTCATCCAACAAAACCAGAGATCTAGGACTAGTTCAATCAAAAGGCCCAATAATTTGCAGCAGAAGAAAACCAGAACTCCAGATTTTCGGTAGAAGAGTGGTTGAGGAGATATATCTACTATGATATTCATGAAATTTTCTTCGCTAATTTTCCAATAATACTGTACGAGTGGTTGGTGCAGCTTACTTTCCAGAAAAGGAACTTCCAAGGAGGCGAACCTAATCAGTGGACCCATGAACTGATCCAACAATTACGAAGGGTAAACAATAAACCTTCAAGAGATGTCGAGGTGTGGCTAGAAAACATTTTGTAAGGATATATCGTTGAGTTTGTTTTCGACACAGTTAAGTCCTACAATAACGCAGATAGGGAATTCTTTCAGGGACCAAGCGGGAGATTTCTATTGTATTTACAAATGTGGATTAATATTCTCATTTGTGAAAAGGGAATATTAAATATGAACTCCAACAAGTAAAGCTATGGTGTGTAGAGGCTGCGGGTACCGTGAAGGAAAGGGTTGGATGGAATGATATGAGGTAAATGGATGAAAGTTACTACGAGACAGTGAGGGAAGTTGAGGAACAATTTGGTATCCTATGAAGTGGGGTGAGGTTTCAACAAGAGAAGAGGCAGAGTACTGAGGAGAGTCCCCGTGCAACTGTAACAAGAAACTACGAGAAGAGACCACAAGGGACTAAGCAACCCTACAATGACGAAGGAAATGACCAGGCTACGCCCGAGCCCGAGGAAGGACCAACCCAAAGAAACAATATACCTACACCTTCATGCACTGCACTAAATTCAAGTGGAAGAAACACCAGATCATCGCAAGACTGTCCCGTGTTTCACCATAGTAGTAACATTAGTGGATCAACAAATACTAGAAGAAGACCCAGAATGGCGGGTGACGACCTAAAGCTATCTTTGTTCCAGGGTAGAGGTACCAAAGATCCCGAGTAGTGTTGGTTCTTATGTGAAGCAGTATGGATTGTAAAACAAGTACAAGATGAATATATTAGCAAAGGACAACTAGCGACAACCTTTTGAGACCGAGCAATTAGGCTAGTACATGAAATATGTACAAGTACCAATAGGGAATCTTAAGAAGACCCTGGAGGAGATATGGACCGGACTAATCGAGGAGTTTAAAAATCTGAAATCTGAGTCACAATACATTACCGAGTTGAAGGAAATAAAGCAATATCCAAATGAGTCTGTATGGGATTTTGATTAGCGGTTCAAAACATTGATGGTTAAGGTCATCTTTGGAATGAGCGATGTACAACATAAGGAATGGTTTATCATAGCTTTGGTACCACATATATGTATGCCGCTAATGCAACAAATGATTTCATCCCAAACAGAAACTCTAGAGATCGTGATGAAGTTGGAATATTCACCAGTTGGTGAAATGGGGGTTTCCATGAACCAGATGCAGTCGCAATTGGAGAACCTTACTATTCAGTTGCAAGACATCAAGAAAGGAAAAGAAGTCCGTGAAGAAGCATGGTGTAGTCGATGTTGGACAGAAGGGAATCATAAGGATCAATTCTTGGACTTCCACGAATACTTACAGGCTAGAGCCCCTAATCCACTAAGCCAAGGTGGACTACCATGGTGTCTAATTTTTCAGACTATAGGACATCGATCTAAGGAATATGTATACCTTCATAAGGTTGTGTCAAAGCTAGAAAATATGTTTTGTAACTAATTCCGATCGGTTGGTCATGAAGAGAAGGACTGTAGAGCATACAACTTGCTCCAAGAGAGAACCATGGATACACGTTTTATGAAAGGGGAAGAACATTGACCAACGGAAAGACCGCAACCACAGTTCGCTCAGCCGCAACTGCAATACAACTAAATGTAGTATAACCAACAACAGTCATAGTATAATCAGTCGCAGTATATTCAACCACAGTACGCTCAACCCTATCCTAATCAATAGCAACAGTTCAACAAAGCACAGTATTAGCCACCAGGAGGATTCTGAGGAGGATTCTGCGGAGGTCACAATGGAAGCTTCGGTCACAAAGGTGCTATGGGACGAGTTTACGGACCAGTAACATGCTATAATTATGGAGTTTTTGGACATTACCCAAGAGACTTCTCGAATCTACAATCTCAATGTACTTATTGCAGTACTTCATATCACACTATTGAAGAATTCCCGTAGTTGATTTCAAAGTGGTAAGCCAAGAACCATCCACAACCACAACCGAACCAGAATAAAAGCCAGACTCGTAGTAAAAAATAGGGACCAACTGTAGGAAATATATCAACGAAACCCAGAACTCAGCCAATAGATTTCAGAGTGACAACTCGAGGAGGAGAAATGACATGAGGTGATAGACCATTACCAAATATCCGACCAGTGGCTCGAAAAAATGTACAATTTGACATCGACGCTGAGAAAGAAACTTTCTTTGACATAAAAGGCATACTACAAAGAAACATTTGTAAGTTGCATGTCTATGAATTTCCACCACTTTTTTATTCGGCAGTAGTGCTGAGATCATCAAGGAAGGTTAGTACTTTGCAAAATTTTCTAAATATTTATTTGTTGCTAGCAAAATATCTTGATGCCTTAGCATAACTAGCGAGCTTTTTGTACTGCTAGGAGAAAGGGCGACAAAATCGATCAGTAAATTATTTACATAAAAATAAATCATGAAGAGATATGAGGTTGAACATCCAGATCAGTGATTATGATTTGGATTAAGTTATCATGGATCTAGGATCAGATGTAAACATCCTGACGAAGTAGACATGGGAAAGGATGGGGAAATCGAAGTTGGTTTGGTCTCATGTACAACTGTAACTAGAAAATCATGCCAATGTGTCACCAATCGATAGAGTACCCCACTTACTTATCAAGGTGGAGGGACTAAAGACCTACGCAAACATCGACATCATTGATATAGTCGATGAAAGTAGCTCATATCTCGCGTTGTTGGGGATTGGTTGGGAAAACGACAATTTGGCATTTGTTGACTTCAAGAAAAGAGTAATGACTTTTGAGAATCGCGACATGTGGATCATTGCCCCATTATATCCCAGTGAAGGCCGAAGATACGTCGAACCTATGAAAGAGGAAGTTGTTGGGGGATGGGATAATACCTATAATACTTCTGAAGACTAAGTCAACCCCACTGCGGATGGAGAGATGCCCTAGCAATGCACTATATCAGCATCATCTAAATTTGACAATGCGCTAGAGAACTAGCAGAACCGATTACATGAAGTATAGGTCAGAAAATGTGGGTGGGTCACTCAATCACTGTGTTGGGTAGCAACAAAGGTCATTGAATTGCTGACATATGAAGGACTACCTAACTTGGCTGATTTTATTGATGATTTCAAGGATAAAGTATCAGAGCCTCAATGACTATCGACATTAGAAGAAATGATGAAGGATACTCTAGCAATATGGTGGGATACACACAAGACCTCAATCGCAGACTAGTAGACATGTCGTAGACTAATGGAAGTTTGATTTGGGGAAGCGGTGCGCTACCAAGTAAATAAATATGATGGATGGAACAATCCCAATGATTATTTGGCCGCATGCCAAACTGCATGGGTAATGAAGCCAAAGGAGGAATGGTTCCATGCATTCATTCATACATTGGACGAAATACCAAGGAGATGGTACGTCTCGGTAGAGCTGCGAAGGGAAATTACAACATGGGAATATTTGACTGTCAGCTTCACTCATACCTTCCACTTTGTGAGTGACAATTCGGTCATACATAACGCACTTCAGTACATCCACAATATCGTGTTGGAAATAACTCTAGTCATATTACCAACGGGATCATAGGAGATGCCAGTAACATAGTTAATATCGGAATGCTACAATGTGATAGGAAAGCCTGACGATGAGGATGATCCAAGAGCTATCAACATCTCAGAATCATAGAGAAGTCGAGATATCGTAGCACCAAAAATACCATCCAACAAAGTTAAACAACCACTTGAGATAAGAAAGGTCAATATTGGAACGACAGAGGACCTGAAATTCACTAATGTTGGGGATTACTGGGATGAGGCAACTATGGCGAAGATCACTGATCTGCTGCATGAATTTTAGGGTTTATTTCTAACAAAATTTACTGAGATGAAAGGGATTTCAGGAGGCTTTAGCGAAATGAAAATCCCCCTAAAGCCAGATGCGAAACCAGTGAAGCAACAACCTTACAGATTGAACCCACGATACAAGGAACGTGTCAAAGCCGAACTAGAATGGGTTATGGATGTTGGCATTATTGAACCTATGGAAGAGTCAGAATGGATCAGCCCGATGGTCGTACAAGAAAAAAAGACGAGAGAAATCCAGATATGTGTCGACCTAAGGAAGCTGAATGATGCAAGTCTTCATGATCCGTTCCCAACATTGTTTACTTACGAAGTATTGGAAGGAGTCAGAGGACAAGAGATTTACTCATTCATGGACGGATTTTCAGGCTACCACCAGATAATAATTGCGAAGGAAGATAGGTAGAAGACCAATTTCGTAACAAAGTGGGGATGTTTTCAGTACACGGTGATGTCGTTTGGTATCAAGAATGCACTTGCGATCTTCTCAAGGATATTTGTCACTACGTGTAAGGACTTCATTCAAAAATTATTGGCAGTTTATATGGACGACTGGACCGTCTATGGGTTGGTAAAAGACAACATTGTGAATCTTCATTTGATGTTAGAAAGATGTCGACAACATTAGGTCTCACTAAATCTGAAGAAGTGTGTATTTTGTGCTCCATTTGGGATTTTGTTGGGACATATTGTATGCAAAGAAGGTATGTTGGTCGATCCCTCCAAGATCATAGTAATTGGAGACTTACCCACACCAACAACATTAAAACAAATAAGGTAAAGGTTGGGTCAAACAAGATATTACCGAAAGTTTATAAGAGGATAAACAACAATCACAGCACCAATGGAGAAATTATCGAAGAAGGATGTGAAGTTCGAATGGAATGATCAATGATAGGAAAGTCGCGATACTCTGAAGAAGAAAATGGTTGCAACACCAACATTAGTCTTTCTGGATTGGATGAAGGAGTTTCATGTCCATGTTGATGCATCATCATTCGCATTAGGAGTAATTTTGGCACAACTAGGGGAAGGATAAATTGATCACCCAATCACATTTGCAAGTCGAAAATTGTCTATTGTAGAAAGAAATTACACTACAACAGAGAGAAGGATTGGCAATGGTATACGCACTACAAAAAAATTGTCACTACCTGTTGGGAGGACATTCCAGAATATTTACGGATCACTAAGCATTGAAGTACCTGGTCAACAGGCCTGTGTTGGGGGGGAATATTTGTCGATGGTTACTACTATTCCAAGAGTTCGATTTTGAGATCATTATGAATCTAGGGTGGTTGAATGCAAGAAAGAGATGGGTGAAGAGCTGAGCAACATCGAGGATGTCCTACCTAATGAACAATTGTTTAACATTGGAATGGTGGATGGCCATTATGAGAAAATTATCTGATTTTTGACGACAAGCAAAGCACCGGAGGAATTCACCACGAGTCAGAAGAAGCAATTGGTCATCAGAGCTGAGGATTTTCAATTGATTGCAAGATAACTCTACACAATGGGGCTGAATGAAATTCTAGTTTGATATGTTCTATTGCATGAGTAGGAGAGAATATTTGCAGAGGCACTTGCTGGAATTGCAGGAGGACATTATGGAGGACGTGCAACCGCTAGAAAGATACTTCGATCTAGTTTATGGTGGCCGACAATCCACAATGATGTTGCAGACTATGCCAAAACATGTGACGTCTGTCAAAGTACAGGGAATCCATCATGACGAGATGAGATGCCACTAGTACCTTATATCACATTACAACCATTTGATAAATGCGCAGTGGATTTTGTAGGATCCATCAATCCTCCACGAAAACAGATGGGTGCGAGATACATCATCACTTCGATAGACTACTTGACATGCTAGGAAGAAGCAGTACCAATAACATATTGTACAATTGTGACAGTATCTAGGTTCCTATTCGACGATGTGGTTAATTAGTTTGGTTGTCCCAAGATATTGATGAGCGACCAAGGGAGTCACTTTGTCAACCAAATGATTAGCGCAATGACAGAGGAATTCCAGATCCAACACAAGAAGAGTACTCCATATCACCCACAAGGGAACGGAGTGGTCAAAGCTTTCAACAAAGTATTGGAACATGCGCTAACAAAGGTATGAAATGCAAATCGCGATGATTGAGATCTGAAAATCCCTACAATATTATGGGCCTATAAAACATGTAAGAGAGTGATAGGACAAACACCATTCAAGCTCGTTTATGGACAAGAAGCAGTAATACCGATGGAGTACATTTTTCCCAGAGAACGCATAGCGACAATGACAGGCATGAGCGATGACAGAGCAGTTGAAGAATGGTTGGCACAGTTGTTATAGCTTAAGGAGGATCGGTTCATCGCAAGTCTCTACTAGCAAGTATAAAAGGATCAACAAAAGGCATGGCATGACCGCCATGTGAAAGCAAAGTACTTCCAGCAAGGAGATATGGTTCTCCTATATGAAATCAAGTTCACAAAGCACCTAGGTAAGCTACAGATGCATTGGTTAGGAATGTATGTGATTCATTCCATCACCAATGGAGGTGCATTAAAATTGCAACAGTTAGATGGAGCATTACTCCCAAACTAGTAAAGGGAAGCTGAATAAATACCTATCGAGATAGCCTGGTGTGGCACCATGACTGATCATTGAAAAAAGAAAAAAGAAAAAAAAGAGAGTGAAAAGGAAAAGCAAGGAACATGAGATCACAGCAAAAGGGGTCGACATAAAAGAAAAACAAGATGAATCACAATAAGTTTGGAGCTTGGAGATACCAGATGAGCCGTGACATGGTCAAATTGGAAAATAAATGCAATAATTAAACTTGATGGGTGACGCTGCAAGTGGAAAAGACACATTTATGGAGAATTGGACCGTTGGATTTGCAGAATCGATGACGGATTTGGTCAATCTTTGAGGGATTTCTCTATAATGACCAAAATTGTTCGCACGGGAGAAACGGAGGCTATAGAATATTGACTAGGGGACATGGCTTGAGCCATTGTGAGAATTGTGAATTAGAGCAAAGGCAAGGATAGAAGAGCGGTGACGAGTGAAGGCGAAGTAGAAAGGTAGCTATGGCTTAGATAATTTCAAGAGGAAGCACACAGGGATCACCACTACACGTGCCGAAGTAGAAGAGTGACCATAGATTCAAGATGCATTAACATGACCACCAATAAAGAAGAGGGGTGTTAATCGCCCAACCTATCCAGTACGACAGATTAAATCCACACGCAAGTCAACAAGAGAAACAGAGGCAGAAGTTGTCCCATCGACAACGGGAGGGGAGGAATCCACATTAAGGCAAGGCCCGCTGGTAGATCATATCCTGGGCTACATACCTTTGTAAAGGCCAAGAGCGTTGGTGGTTTGAATCAACAAAAACCTAAAGTACAACATCAAAATGCTAACAATGTCAAAGGGGATGCATGCCACAATGATCATTGTTTCGCACCTGCAAAAGCTGTAGTACAACGATCATGACATTCTAGCGTATCTAGAATGCACTGAGGAGACATTTGAGCATTGATTGCACGGTGAGAGAGGTCTCGTCACTAGAGAAATGCCATAATGGTCATTGGGGTTGCAATGGTCGGGGTTGTTGGCCATCACCCATATGACGCACTTTGGGCGTTTGGCAGAGGTTAATGCCTACATAAAGCAGTTGTTGTCATTCTTCGATGGAGGATATCTATGGTTGGATACAGAATCCATATCATAGTCGACCTGATCTCACAAATCACCAGATTTCCCAAGGTAGGCGTTAATCCATCACAATATTTCAGAGGAAAGGAAAACGATAAAAGGTTGGACGCAAGACTAAAGAATAAATACGATGTAGTACATGACAAAACAACATACGTCATTCACACCATTAATAACAAGGGAGTTTGAATCACAACCAAGTTGTTGGTTGTGAAAATCGTGTGCAAGAATAGACCGAACCAATGCACGTCAAGAGTCATCACCTGCATGGAGCAATGCGGAACAGGAGTTCAAATGAACTAGACTTTATTTTTGTTGAACCAATTCATGGAAGACGTCGTATTGGCGTAGGAGGGAAGAAGGCCATTCACCTATTCATGGATACTAATATTGATAGTATTATTGGATTGGATGGAACCCAAGTATTATTAAGGAATGGATTTCGAAGCTGTCAAAACATGTAGAAAAGTGTGATATCAAAATATATGGGTGCTCACCGACAAGACACGACAAATAGATAGTAATACCCAGTTCTACTTATATTTGGATGGACCCTAGGAGGCGGCAGGAAAAATCCTGCGACTCACAAATGAAGCCACAACTAAGTATCAGAGCCTAGCGCGGTTCACCATAGGCCCACATGCAATCCACATCTTGGTGAGACATGACATGGATCATCAATGGTTGATGACGCAGTATAAGTTGATCAACCAAGATCTGGATGCCATCATTGATGAATGCCCATTGGAATGGAAAGTTCTAGTCAGTATTTATGAGCTATCGGATACAGAAGTAGGATTGCCACCATAAATTCCAGTGAGCAAGAGCAAGTGAAGGATTATGATGAGGATTCATAGGAGGAATCATCAGCAACTTCGACAGATTCAGATTTAGAGTAGCAATAGGAGGAGATGAGGATGAAACACCAATTTGAACCAGGGGAAGGGATCACCACAACAAATCTCTCAGATGATCAGGTGAGAAATATATTGACCGTAATTACTGTAGTGACTAACGAGAGACAAGTGCATGTAAAGAAACATGCCATGAGTATTTTAACCAGGTGAAGGGGTTGTTGCAATCCCCGACAAACGTCGTACTAGAGACAAGAGAAACCACAAACCGATCTATTGCAAAGAGCAGTCAAAGTAAGTGTCCACAAGGCAGTGCAAATGATTGAGATCTAGTCACAAGTACTGACAACAGGGGATGAAGGTACCAATGCCACACTGCACCGATTCAGTTGGATCAGCTTCAACATCAATGAATTGCCGATACATATAGTGGCTCGACTGCATAATGAAGCAAGTCATGAAATTCGAGACCATGAGGAAATAGTGCAGGACCAATTGGTTAAATCATGAGAGAAGATAATAAAAGCGGAAGCAGAGATATAGAGAATGAAGGTGGAGCAACAGGCAGTTGGGAATGAAAATACTAAGGTTGTTGATGACAAGCATCAATTGGAGAGAGATATCATGGTCGCATGTGAAGAGATTTCAGACATTACCCCAGAGATGTTCGTTGAAGCAAAAATGTTGCAAATAGGACACATAGCCGTCGAGTTGAGGAAAGAGAACAAGGAATTGCAAGCACTAGCAGTTCCAAGTACATCGTCGAAGCAACTAGTAGAGCGTAAGAGTAAAATATAAGATGCAACAACACATATAGAAGACTTGGACAAAGCTTCCCAATCAATTGTCGAAGAAACAACGCAATTTTGGATGAGCATGGTCCAGAATGAACAATTGGGTACACAACTTAGCGAGGAGAAAGCGCAGCTAACGAGGCTGAGGGGATCACTCAAGACAATGCCCCCAATTGTATAGGTGACCAAGGCAGGAGAGATGAAAGTGCTACATCAATGAGTCAACAAGGCATGAGAATGACATCAATGAAGGACTGCTCTGTTGGATGAATTTCAAAAGACCGCATAGCAACTATCGCTCAAAGCTATGGAGGGACTTGCAAACACCAAGTAAACGTGATCCAGGGTGGCACAGGTATCTGATGAGCACCCAACAGGAAGTGGAAGAGTGTACAACACTCCATGCATAGATCAAGGAAGCGGTTGAACAAGTTCGAATGGAGCATGATGCTTTCAAGGCCAAGTTGAACACATCATCGATGTTCAACTGACATGGCTCGAGGATGAGCCACAAGTTTGTGTTTGGGCCTGTTGGCAAGGGGATAAGATGCACAAGGTGCAACAAGTAAGATATCAACAAATGGAAGATTCAACTATGCAAAAGAAGATACCGACAAAATGTGGTCGATTTGGTTACATTAGTTTTGGCTAAGAATCCACAGTGATTGCTAATGAAATCTTGTGGAGAATCCACAGTCGGTAATGGTTCATTGTCGACGTTTTGAGCCATCCTAGGATACATAGCCATCGATTTGAGGAAAGAGAACAAGAAATTGCAAGCAATAGAAGTGCCAAGTACATCGTCGGAGCAACTAGCAGAGCATAAGAGTAAAATAGAAGATGCAACAACACATATAGAAGATTTGGTCAAAGCTTTCCAATCAATTGTAGAAGAAACGACGCAATTTTGGATGAGCATGGTCCATAACGAACAACTGCAACAACTGGGTACACAACTTAGCGAGGAGAAAGCGCAACTAACGGGGCTGAGGGGATCACTCAAGATGATGCCCCCAATTGTGTAGGTGACCAAGGTAGCTGAGATGAAAGCGCTGCAGCAACGAGTCAACAAGGCATGAGAATGACGTTAATGAAGGACTTCTCTTTTGGATGAATTTCAAAAGACCATAGAGCAGCTACCGCTCAAAGCTATGGAGGGGCTTTCAAACACCAAGTAAGTGTGAGCCAGGGTGGCGCAGGTATCTAATGAGCACCCAACAAAACAAGAAGTGGAGGAGTGTGCAACACTCTACGCACAGATCAAGGAAGCGATTGAACAAGTTCGGATGGAGCATGATACTTTCAAGGCCAAGTTGAATGCATCATCGATGTTCAACTGATGTGGCTCGAGGACGAGCCACAAGTTTGTGTTGGGGCTTGTTGGCAAGNTGCACAAGGTGTGACAAGTAAGACATCAACAAATGGAATATTCAACTATGCGAAAGAAGATACCAACAAAGTCTGGTCGATTTGGTTAAATTAGTTTTGGCTGAGAATCCGCAGTGATTGCCAATGGCATCTTGTGGAGAATCTCCGGTCGGTAATGGTTCATTGTCGACGTTTCGAGCCATCCTTGGCTCATCATCAAGACATTATCGATGCCTAAGGTGATCCTTGAATCTCCATTCCATATAAATATAGATATAGACCCATCATATGAAACCGGCATTTAGGATTTTTTAGGTTTAATTTTGAATTAATTAAATTTTCTATAAAGGTTTCAAAATTAATATTTTTTTAATATTAATATAAAGTTATTATTCATATTAAAATTATTATTTTATTCCATTTATAATTTTATTTTAAATTTTAATTTATGTTTTAAATGTTTAATAATATTAAAAGTTTTAACAAAAGGTTATTTGAAATCCTAGGTTTTTTTAAATTAAACATTTTATTTGAGTTTTTGATAAAGGTATAAACTAAAATAAAAACCTAAGTTTGGTTTTTAATTTTTAATTGGTTACATTAGTTAGAATTTTTGGTCCAAAGTAGTTGGAAAGTCGGCCTATGTGGACCATTTTGTTACAGCATAAGCTTATAAATATAATTAGGAGTAGAGTCATAGATGAATCATCATAGGCAGAGAGATTCATCAGAGATATCTTTTTGCTTGTATGCAATCGATTGATTTGCGAATGAATGTATTTTCTGTTATGAAGCTATTCGACCAAGGAATGTTTTGGGATGTTTTGGAGATAATACAAGGATGATGTTGATGATGAAAATATTTTCTTTTCATCTATTATGATGATATGATCTATAATTTTACTTGTATGAATGATGTGAAGTCTTGTTGTGTGTATTGGGTTGATATTTTTTTATGTCTTTTTTATCTAGATTATGTTGGTGTGATTACTACGAATGATGATCCCGTGAATGATGCAAATAACCCATGGATATATGAATAATACTACGGCATATTAATACATAGTACGCAAGTTCACTTCCTTCTACAGAAACATGGTTCCTGCAGCCCTCCCTCAAACATCTCGGGTGAGACTGCATCTGCTTCGCTGGTGTTGCTGGATAGGGTAAAACCTATCCAGACCGACGTTTACTAAGCTTGTGTTGATGGGTGTTGACAGATCTGTGGAGTGAACCCCCGTTGACAGCATAGTGTCAACATCAAGTGCCATTTAGTTTTGTTTGAGATAATTCGTTAACATGAGCAAGTCCTCTTAAGCCATCAACTTGTTATATCTATAGATGTAAAATCAGCTATATTTTTTTATCTATGATGTAAAATCAATTACATTTTTTGTATATGTCCCGAGGAACCTTGCAAACACCATTAATATGTGTTAAGAGGAATCATTTAAGAATCCCCCTAATCATCAAGGGCCCAGATTATGCATCGAGGCTCCATCAAAGTTCATTTTTATGAATTTGATAATGGGGATGACCAGATTTATGGGGATCTAGCACCTAGAGAAGAGGATGGAGATTTCTCTTCTAGTTTACAAGGATCAATGTCCCGTAGAGAGATTATTCTCTACTCTTTGTAAGAACATACTTTTCTTTCACTTGACTAAGAAGAAGATTGAATAGTTTATTTTATGTTTTGAATTTTTTCCTTTCATAAGACCTCCAGACCCCAGTGCTCATATTTAAAGATGCGGTAGTTACATTCCTTATAATTTACCCAAAGTAGAAATCCTGGGGAAATTTGACCAACCTTATTTAGGATCAAATTCTCAAAGGGAGAGGAATGCCACTTTTTTGTGGTTTCTAGAATATCGTTTCTTCTTTGATCTATCTATCTAAAAGTTGTTGTAGATCATTGCCACATTACACCTACTTGTATACATTGATTAAATACATGTTTTTTTTGTTTCTACCTCTTGACTACACATGAAGTAGATGGGTGGTCCTTCAAATACCCTCATGTGAATCTTGTCCCAAGCCAAAAAAATTTCATCTGGATATCAACTAAAGGAAGGTATATATTTTTGTCTATATCCTCAAGGTCCATACTTGATGAAAAATATTTTCTTTCTAAAGGGGATTGTGTCCTACTTCCAAAATATAAGCTTATGTAATAGAAAAAGTCCATCCTTTTGTTTGGCCCCATCTAACAAGGCCTTGGCCTTTCTTAACTCAAATTATTTTTTTCTTTAGTTCTTCTTCCAGGAGAGCTAATCCTTGTGAGATTATCGAAACAAACTTTATTCCGATGTTCATGTTTGCCGTCCTTTGTGGGATACTCCATGCCTCTCCTCCCAATAATAGTTCACATGATGTTGGTTCCAAGAGTGCAAGAGGTCTTGCATTTTGTTAAAGTTGCTTACTTGTTCACTTGTTGCTGCTATGACTCATCCAAAAGAGGAAAGAATTCCCTTCTTTGATTGCTTAGAAGCAATGTCTTTATGCTAGATTTTGGATCCTCCTCCTTCTTAACATCTCTATTGTATTTTTTCCACCATATCTAACCCCATAATTATGCCTTATTATTTAAACATCTCCACCAAATTATTTACAAATTTATTAAATTTACAACAATGTTATTTTATCTATTTAAATCATAATGGAGTACACCAATTAAAATAAAAACAACAACAACAACAATATTTTTTGTCTATAGAGGTGTACATACACTAACCCCTCAGAATTTGAACTTATGACCTCTTAAGTGGAAACACATGTTCTTAACATGTTACTGTTATAACATATTTTTGCACATCACTGCAAAATGATTTTTTTTCCGTTGATAATCAACCTTTGCATACTTCCTTGTCCCTTTATTGTTCAATCCACCTATCCCTTCTCAATCAAAACCTTAAAAAAAACCATGTTTCCTGCACATACGTGCCTTGGCAGTGATTACCACACGTATATGTGCCTTTCTAATGAATAACATGCATTTTCCTTATTTTGAAGGTAATAAATAAATAAATTTCAAGAAAATTCAAAATAATTTTGTGGGCTTCAACCTTCTTTTTCCTGTAGATAACTACAAAAACTTCCCTAACTACCTACCCAAAAGTATAAAAGAGACTAAGAAAAGCATGAGAACGAGTAGAGAGCATTATAACATCCATATGTTGAATTTTTTCCCTTTGAATCCATACACCCTATTTCCATGTCTGCAAACTATTCCCCCATATCTGGAAATTTGTGTTTCTAGCAGTCTCCATTCACTATCCTACCAAGAAACTACAATCTTGTTTCTTTGGGATTAACTTTGGAGCATGGTGGATTTGTGTATATGTATGGCCTGGACAAAGCAACTCATATTTTGATTCAAAATCATGCCACAACAAAGAACAAGGGACATATTTCTTGTATCTTGTTGTTTATTTTATATAAAGAATTCTCTTTCATGTCCTACCTATGATGTGTTAAGTTCTTGTTCTTGATTATCTTGTCAACTCAACACATTATTTTGCAGTTAATTCATTATATTTGTAGTTTTCTATTTGTATTATTGTTTATGTTGGTGATTACAGGTCATCCAAGATACAACTGGAGCAGAAGTTGAAAGAGGGGTATTCTACAACCATTGGGCCAGAGGTAGGAATTTAATCTCTTGTTTTTCCAATTTCTATATAATTGCAAATATTTTTAATTGCATTTATGAAAGGACTGTTTGGATTGCTTTATGAGGCACCGCTCTATGATGGCTCCAACCCATAGACATTAGGGGATTTTCCCCAAAATATTTATGCCCACTCTAATTGTATCAACTTATAATTGCTAACTACAACTACTAACTTCCATGCTATTTTGAAAAACTAATAAATATTAATTAAGAGATAATTTAAAAAAAAAATATTTATATAAACTTGGTTAAAATTTTATATCACTTATTTTTTATATTAAAAAAATATGTTACTTATATAAAGATAGTAGACAATTAGGTCTTATTACCATAAGAGATAGATTGGGGGTAGAGCTTGGGTCTCACACCAATCTCTTCTCAAGCAAAGGCCTCCTCTAGAAGGAAAATCCAGCTAGAAACAAAAGAATTTAAGGAATGGAGACAAGGATCTCGAAAGCATAGTCTCTTCTTTGACGGAGCCTCTAAAAAGAACCTGGGATTAGAAGGAGGGGGGAGATTATATGAAATCCAAATAAAACAACAAGAATTACATATGCTTGTGGATTGAAACAAGGCACGAATAATTAAGGAGAATCTCTTTCGTTGTTGCAAAGTGTTTATCGACTAGAGAAAAGAGGAATAAAGGATGCATGGATACTTGGATACTTCCAATTAATGATAAAACCCCTCAACTCCAACACAGATCCCAAGGACACGAAACTAAGGAAAATTGTAACCAAGAGAGAATCTCCAACTTCAATAATATTAGTTTCTTTCATGTTCTTAGATTCTTGAATAAAGAAGTCGACTCAATTGCAAATTGGGCAGTGAATCAAGGAAAAGGAGAGGTAAGTGTAAATCAAGAGCCTAGCTCTTGGGTCCCAATACCTCAGCATGCACAATCGAAAACATACAACAAATAACATAAGGGAAAGTGACAAACAAGGAAGGTAAGAGTAATGAGAACACGTGGATGAGGTTAAGGATAATAAAGTTGGCACACAAGCGAGGGAAGGAGAAACACCTTCCAGGACCTCTGCTTAATGGATGTTTGGATTTCTATTAATCTTGGGGAAATTTAATAGAATAGATAGTCATATAGATTACTTTGTTGTAGGCAAGATGGTCGATAGATATAGTCGTGGAACTGATGTTTTGAAGAACTATGTTTTAGTTGTAAGAATCAAGTTCTTTGTGGTCATAGAAAGCCTTTTTGTAACTCTTTCAGTGATTTCTTCATTGGTTTTTTATTAATACAATACTACCCATTCTTGTAAAACAAATATTTTACTTATATGATTTATTATTTATTGAAACACCATGTCAAAATTTCTTACAAATATTTATATCATTGCCTCTTTATATCTGCAAAATTTTGTAGTACTGGATAATCCTGTAGCTCTGGCTCTTTTCCTTCTTTTGATCCTTCCACGTGAATTACATATAACTGGAATCCATTTCTAAGTCATTTCTTCAATTGTAGAGCTGTGATTTTCCTCAGGAATATGGGTCTAGGAATACCTTTGATTGTCACTGGGTTCCTTTCTTCACCCAAACAAGTATAAGTTTTATTATGGCAGTCCAGAATTGCATGGTGTGCATCCAACCAATCAATGCCAATCAATGCAACATATGACCCTAAGGGTATGATCTTTAAGTCTACACAGGTTTTCATTCCATTCATTTCTAAAGCACACGCTTTTACAAATTTAGTGATTTTCCTCTTGGCTCATGTAGCCAACTATACTAGACTTGTTGTTTCAAGTTTATTTTCTTCAAATAACATTTCTAAACTAGATTATGTGCAATGTAACTATTGCTAGATCCTGAATCAATAAAAATAGTTATGGTTTTATTAGCAATATTAGCTGGCACCTCAATCATTCGGAATTGGTGGTTAGCTTTCCTCCCATCCAGGGTTGCATGGATCGTTTGAACACTTCCACCTACATCTCCAACATTTGAAGCCTCTTGAATGTTGTGAAGGTTATTTTTCTTATGTGGGCACTGACTGACAAAGTGATTTTCCTTGCATATCCAACATTCCACAGGTGGTCTTTTCCTTGAAGGCTCTTCCCTTGACTACCATTTTTTATAAGAATTATTGTTTCTAAACTTTGAAGGATGGAAACCTTTCTTTCTCTTCTCCTACTTGTTCTTCTTCATATCCTTCCAATTCTTTTGATATGGGGCCTTGCTCTTATTTTGTTAATATATGTTTTTTTTCCTTCTAGATAGCATATTAGGTGTGTCCCAACAACTTGAGTCCCAAACCATGCTTCAACATCTTCTCCATCAAAAGTTGGGGGCTTGATTCTTCTAAGCTCTCCTACTAGTTCATCTCGAACAGACCTCCTTTTCTTGTATCTAGCTGGAGATATTTCAGAACTACTCTCTATACTTCTTGATGCACACCCCTTCTTTCTCTTTGAGTGATAAGGTATCCTTGAAGATGATCTAGACCTCACATAACCTATTTTATGACTCTTTTCGGTAGATCTTTGGATGGCTTCAATGATTTTAGATAATTCATAACATGCTCCTGGTTATGAATTATCCTTTCATTATCCTTTCTACACTTCGTCACTGAATCCTCCAAGCTTAATGGTTAATTTCCCCTCTTATGTCTAATTGACCTTCTTCCCTAAAAAAACTCCTCTTCAAGACGGTCTCCGTCCTTCCTCAAAATCCATATCCAATCTCTGACTTCCTACTGTTGAACTTGTACTTGTTGAATCTTTAGTATTCATAGGTTTGATTAAAATATCAGTTTAGTGGAAACGTCGCTTGCTCTATCAATCACTGGGAGCTGCAATGTGTTCATTATCAACATTCTGTTAGTAAACTACACATTGGTATAAGTTCATTATCATTAAAAATACTTTTCGTCCTGTTTATAAAGTAACTAGCCAACTTTTCTAAGTTGCAATCTACCTAATTGGACAAGGGGGATAGAAATCCTTCCAAGATTTCTCCTTACTGGTCGAACATCAAGTCCATAGCCATACCAAGCTAACGATTTAATTAACTAACTCAGATGTGAAACTATATTAAGGTGCATGAATCCAAGTTATCTAATGCAAATGCATGTTTACAAAGTGACTTGAAACTTTGCAGAAGGTCCAACAGCTGCAGTGTCGAAACCTTCATCTCTGATACCACTTGTAATGTATCGAACCCTTGAGATAAGGCCAAAGGTGCTAAAATTAAGACTAAATTAAGTTTAACCACAACAAATATAGATAAATTACTATTAAGTTGACTAACCATTCACCCAAATAATTAAAACTTTTAACTCTATAAATTGAATTATAACTAAAGTCACGATACTTAATTGTTTAATTACGACACTTAATTAAATAATTAATTGCGACACTCAAGTAATAATTTCCAAAGTGAGAGCTAAGGGTCGTAATTGCAACAAGAACATGAATAATACATGATTAACATCATCTTCGGTGTGAATAATTAATTTATGTACTTTTGGTTTGTTTGATAGCATAGTTTATAAATAATCAAGTGTTGATGTCATTGATTATTTGTAAATTAATCTATTTTTTTGGTGTTGTTATGTGTGTGTTGTTAGTGAGGATAAAAAGTAAGGAAAAACACATATCATGGAACATCCACAGGATGCAATCTACATCCACACCGAAACCATAGAAAACAAAGAACATCGTCTGCAACTAGAACCCTCAAAATCAGCTCCCGATGACTGTCCCCTACAGTCATCTATCACTAATAAAAAAATAGATCATATGGCTACCACCCTCCAGCCATCGGTTACTTTTACATCTAGAAAAAAGCATTCATCTCCAGATCTGCAACTAAGAACAAATATGTGTTAGGGTACACAAGGTACTCCCAAAGGACCGAACACCAATAACAACCGCTTCACACAAACATATCACAGATCAATACACCAATGTTTGTCACGTGGTTAAAAAAATCGAGAGGGAAACAGTCCACAGCCCCAGCCAAATAGCTACTTGGAGCAATTTATTATGCAAAAGAAAGAAAGTTACATGAGCTTCTCATAATCGATCAACTAGCCAAGGATCCTCTATGCTCTTTAAATAGATATCATAGACCAATCGGGTGTTAAGCCACGAATCAATGGTAGGTATGATCTAAGAGAAGTTGAACCGTCAGATCACTCTATGTCTAGAACATATCGTGACCGTCGGATTAGAATATTTACAAATGCATACTAATGCATACTAAAGAAACACACTTTTACCTATTAGATATATTACACAAGTTGATCTTAACTAACTCCTAAGTGTCTAAATATCCTAACATCCCCCCTTAAGAACAACTTGGGATAGGATTGAAGGATTTACAAAAGTGACACTATTAGGAGAAGGAAGGAGGCATTAGAGCCTATCCCCCCTTAAGGACACATTCCTAAACTCCTAACATAGACCGAAGTTTAGAAAACTTCGCTTCTGTAAGAGACTTGGTGAATATGTTTGCAACTTGATCATCTGTAGGACAATAGAGCACTTCAATAACACGATCATGAACAAGATTTATGATGAAGTGCATGTGTAGTTCAATGTGTTTGCTGCGCTAATGTAGAACTGGATCTTTGGCAAGCTTGATGGCACTTTGATTGTCGCACCAAAGTGGAGTAGGCTGCTGCTGCTCGAATCCAAACTCTGAAAGGATCTGCTAAAGCCATAAAGCTTCCTGACTAGCATTAACTGCGGCTCGATATTCTGCTTCTGCTGAAGAAAGAGCAAGAGCTTGTTGTTTCTTACAAGCCCAAGTGACAGGTCCAGATCCCAGACTGAAAACATAACCTGCAGTAGACTTCCGATCATCGGGATCACCGACCCAATCTGAATCAGTGAAACCAACCAACAAAGGTTTCCCCCTGGTACTGTAATGAATCCCAAACTGAATTGTACCTCGAATATATCAAAGTATTCTTTTTGCTGCTTTCCAGTGACTTTCATGAGGAGTTTGCATGTAACGGGCAACACGACCAACGGCAAAGGAAAGGTCAGGACGGGAATGAGTCAAGTATAAAAGACTACCAACAAGCTAACGATACAAGGTGGCATCTACTTCAAGGGAAGTACAAGTGGTAGAAAGTTTGACTCCAGACTAGAAGGGAGAAGGGGCTGGTTTACAATATTCCATGTGGAAGCGACGAAGAAGGTCACAAGCATACTTAGACTGGGAAAGAAAGATTCCTTCTTTGGTTTGCAAGACTTGGAGACCAAGAAAATAATGCAAATGTCCTAAGTCTGACATTTCAAAATTTTGCTTAAGACTGGATTTCACATGGGTTATAAGGTTAAGGTCACTACCAATAAGGATAAGATCATCAACATAAAGAACAAATATGATGAGATGGTTTCCTACTTTCTTGGTATAGACATTGGGGTCAGAATGGCATCTAGAAAAACTAGTGTCAAGGAGAAAGCTATCCATTTTGGCATACCAAGCTCTAGGAGCTTGCTTAAGGCCATATAAGGATTTCTTAAGGAGACAAACAAGGCTAGAGTTATTCTAAACATATCCAGGAGGTTGTTCCATTTAAATTTCCTCATGTAAATCACCATGTAAGAAGGTAGACTTGAAATCCATTTGATGGACTTCCCAGTTATGTAAGGCTGTAAGGGAAAGAACAAGGCGGATGGAGTTCATTTTTGCTACAGGGGCAAAGGTTTCATTGTAGTCAATCCCTTCAACTTGGGAAAAACCTTTGGCAACTAACCTTGCCTTAAGTCTTTCAACACTTCCATCTGATGCATACTTAGTTCTGTAGACCCATTTACATTTGACAAGTTTTCTTCCTTTTGGAAGAGGAACAAGATCCCAAGTATCGTTCGCCATTAAGGAACGATATTCTTCATTTATAGCTGCATCCCAAACTGGATTTCCTGAAGCTTCTGCAAAAGTTTCTGGATCATGATTCTCGGAAACTTGAGCCAAAAGAGAAGAGGCTCACTGAAACTGAGAATGTGTTCAACGTTGATCTCTAGGATCACCGGCAAGATCACCAGCTGCTTCACATGTTGAACGAACCCATAGAGGAAGTATTGGTGCTGGTGCAATTGGAGGAACATGAGTAGGCAGAGGTGGATTTTCATCCTCACTGTCATCATCAGAAACTAAAGTTGGAAACCTGTCAAGGAAGCTGGAAGAAGAAGAAGAAGAAGGCACAATCACCGAATCAGGCTCGCAGGCCAAAGATGGCACACCCGCCAAGTTAGGCTCGCAGGCCAAGAGATTTTCAACAAATTTAACATCTCTTCTAATGATTATATCATGAGAATGTGGCTGAAGAAGTCTATAACCTTTTACATCTTCAGAATATCCAACAAATATGCACTTTTCACTTTTAGGCTGCAATGCTTTCCGTTTTTCATCCGGAATGTGAGCCCATGCTGCATAACCAAACACATGAAAGTGACTTACATCTGGTTTAATTTTACTCCATGCTTCTTCCGGTGTTATACCCTATAAAACTTTAGTGGGTGTGTGATTAACTATGTAATTTGCACAATTTATGGCCTCATCCCAATATTGAAGACTTAGTCCCTTAGATTGGATCATACAATTAGCCATTTCTTTTAAAGTGTGGTTCTTCCTTTCAGCTACACCATTTTGTTGTGGTGTATATGGAACAGTGTGTTGTTGTTGGATTCCTTGTTCAGTGCAAAAAGTAGTGAACTTGTTGTTAACATATTCTCCTCCATTGTCAGATCTTAACTTAAGAATTTGATGACCATATTGTTTTTCAACAAGAGCCTTGTAGGCTAAAAACATGTTAAATACTTCGCTGTTAAGTTTTAGGAAGTAAACCCAAGTGCGTCTGGAGCAGTCATCAATGAAAGTTAAGAAATATTTGAAACCAGAAAAGGAAGCAGATGGAAGAGGGCCACACAAGTCATTATGCACAAGCTCCAAGGGAACCGAGGCGTGCCAAGAGGCACGTTTGTCAAAATTGTCCCGATGATGTTTTTCGAGTACACAACCGGAACAAACACCATCCTTGCAAGATACCAGTGGAAGACCAGTCACCATATTGTCTTTACATAGTTGTTGCAATGAGTGATAATTTAAGTGACCAAATCGCTCATGCCAAAGTTTGCTCAAGTTATCACTATGAGCAACAAAAACTGAAGGAAAAGGTGATGACCCAAAGTTGTTAAATTTGTACAACCTAGTAATATCATCAACAGTTCCAGTATCAAGGATATTTTGAGGATTTTTAAAATCCTTGATTACAACTTGGTGAAGTGTAAACGTCACAGTTTTACCTTCACTCGAATGAGTAATTTGATAGACTGATAACAAATTGCAGAAAATTTTTGGAACACATAGTACGTCACTGAAATGACCATTTTCTACTGGAACTGTTCCAGATCCTACAACACTTAGAGATCTATCATCACCAACAAATATTTGTTTGGTGTTACATTCATGCATAGTAGAAAAGATGGCTTGATCCTTAGCCATATGATAAGATGCTCCATAATCAATGAGCCATTCATTTGAAGTAGAAGAAGAAGATGCAGTATAAGAGTAACCAGAAGCATAAAGTGCATGTCCATGAGAGTTAGATTCTGAAGACGAATCTAGGCTGATGTGGTGCTTCTTCATTGCTGCTTCCAAGGCTGCCATCTTCTTAAAACACTTAGATTCATCATGATTATCTTTCACACAAAAATTGCAATGACGCTCAGTCTTCTTTCCTAATCTTGCATTCTGCACATAATAGTCTAAGAGTTTTATACTTAGATAAATAGTCTTGAATGCATGAAAAGTCATTTGGATTCAAGGAAAGCAACTCATTCTCAAGTTGATGACCCCGAATTTCATTGTGTTTACCAAACACAAATTCCAACTTTTCCCAAGCTTTATCAGGTTCATCAATGCCGGATATGTGGAATCGCAGATTAGTAGAGATTGACATCCCAATCAATCCATGAGCTTCATCACATCTATTTTCCCATTTAATTTTCTTATCATCATCAGTGGCTTCTATTTCTTTCCCTGAGGTTATCCTGAAAAGTCCCCTACTCCGTAGAACATCCTCCATACGAGATTTCCATGAGAAATAGTTAGAACTTGTAAGTATAATATCACAAGGGGTGGCCATACTGTAAAATACTGGCTGAAAGAACAGAAACTAACTGTCTGGATGCAAAGAGCTCGAAAAAATATGCGGTTTTAAAAAAACGGCACTTAAAACGGATTCTGGATGATGAAGTTATGCTTGATCAAAGAAAATGTTGAAGATGTTCCCAATAGTGATGTAGTAGATATTAACTTGACCAACTAAAAAAAAGAAGCCCCCTCTTCCCAAGATCAACCTTTGACAATCACTTTTTACAATAAAGTTGCTTTGAAGTGAAACACTTTTGTAGAATAAGTGATGTTCACTTTTACAATAATGTGATTTTTTTAAATAGTGCAGCAATAAATTAAAAGACTTAAGTGACTCACTTTTATTTTATTTTATTAATGTGAGATATACTTTTACAATAAAGTAACTTGAAAATAGAAATTGCATGCACTAAAAAATAGCTTGATAAGACTTGAACTCAAGACTTATCAAGGTGTAAAACAACTTTGGACCAAGTGAGCTAAGTTTAAAAGGTACGTAAAACTATGGAAAGAGGAAGGGGGTTTTTTTTTTTTTACTCTTCTCTCTCGTTTTTCATGCTTGCTTTCTTTTCCTGCAAATCACAAAAATAAAAAATAAATAAAATAAAATAAAAACTTTTTCCACACAATGGGGTTAGATCTTGGTTAGCTTACCCGGAAAGTCTACGTTTTCAAGTTTTCTCGTTGTTTCTGATTTGTCGTGATCGCACAAGGTGCACGGCAAAGAGCATATGTAACCGAGAAGACAAGAAAAAAAACTTTCCCTTACTGTTTCTGATTCGTCACGATCGCGCAAGGTGCACGGCAAAGAGCATACACAGTCAGGGAAAACAACAGTTCGAGACTAAAACATAAAAGATCTAATGATAAACTGATAAAATATGAGAGATTAAAAAAAAATCCGTCGTTGTAACATTATACCTTCAGATTTGCTGAAATGGGTGTTTCAGGAGCAAATGGAAACGGTTTTCGATGAAACGAAAACTATTTCGCAATGGAATAGCTCCCACAGGCCACAAATGTATAGAAAATCCAAAACCAGAAACCCTTTCAAAGTTTCGGCAACACTGGTTCCAGATCTTGATCAAAACCGAAAGCGGCTCTTCATAAAAGCTCTGATACCATGTTAGGGTACACAAGGTACTCCCAAAGGACCGAACACCAAGAACAACCACTTCACACAAACAGATCACAGATCAATACACCAATGTTTGTCACGTGGTTAAAACCCTCGAGAGGGAAATAGTCCATGGCCCCAGCCAAATAGCTACTTTGAGCAATTTATTATGCAAAAGAAAGAAATTTACATGAGCTTCTCATAATCGATCAACTAGCCAAGGACCCTCTATGCTCTTTAAATAGAGATCATAGACCAATCGGGTGTTAATCCACGAATCAATGGTAGGTATGATCTAAGAGAAGTTGAACCGTCGGATCACTCTATGTCTAGAACATATCGTGACCGTCGGATTAGAATATTTACAAATGCATACTAATGCATACTAAAGAAACACACTTTTACTTAACGGATATATTACACAAGTTGATCTTAACTAACTCCTAAGTGTCTAAATATCCTAACAATATGTAAACAAAACATTTACAATCAAGTGACAGGTGTGCTCATCTTGGCACCAAAAAACTATCAGACCAAAACAAACATATCTTGGTTATTCGGAAAGATTTTTCAATGAAACAAGAGGTGTTTTTCGTTGGAAACACTGTTCCAGACACAATGGAACATGTATCACAACAAAAAAATGAGAAGAGATGGGCGAACCATATCATATGGTTGTGCCCCTCTCAATACAATAGAGCGAAAATTATAATTTTTTATTAAGAAGAAGAACAAAAGAAGGTAACGAGCATAGAAACTCAATTCCATATTATATGAAATTGATCCTTCCTGCATACAGATCCTGACATTCAATACATGAACACTCAAACAACCAATTGGCCACCATTGCACATATACCAAATAAAATAATGTAATGAAAACATAACATAAGAGAAATACTTATCTCAAAATATGGGGAACTAGTTGCAACATGACAACTTTCCTCCCAGCCGTAGACACCGTCAAGCCTTCCTCGCTTGAACAAATCACCCCCGAGATGAGACCATGGATCCACAGGTAGAGGCTCACTTAGTCTCACTACTATCGAATATACCTCTTGCGAGAGCCAAAATGCTTCCCACTACTACTTTCATGTTGGTCTCCACTTCCTATGGGATGTGACCTAGCTCACCATTCCCATTTCCTGGATTCATGTGCGAGAACCTAGACTAATAGAGTGATATCATGGAAGCAAAGTGAAACAAATAGACTCACTCTAAGTCTCAACACATTCTCAATACTATCAACATTCCCAACACGATTAGATAGCATAAGTCACATGTCCAAAGCTCAAGATTAACTTCAACAAGGAGATGACATATGAATTTATAGCACAAGGAGGCCAACTCTAACCCAAAGGGATCAACTCAAATTAGAGAGAGGTAAGCTTTAAGCTTCTACATGGAGACTTAACTTGAATTATTGGAGTGGTGGCTTAGTGAAAAAATTCCCTTTCCCAAATTAACTCCATGAGGAGGAGTTACCAAAAACTAAGGAGTGGAGCCATGAAGAGCACATGGAGGCACACTAATGCATAAAAGGGGTTACAAAACATCAAGGAGGGTGAAATAGGTGAGAGAGGACATCCAATAGGGTCATAAATATCATGGAAGCACAAAAATAGGATCATCAATGCATAATGTAAGAGTGGAAGCTATAAAATAGCTTACAACCCCTAAAAACTAGGAAAAGGGCTCATAAATGACCAAAAATACATAAATTTGAGGGAATATCTTCCCAAGGAGGGCACCCTAGGCAAGAGGGACCCAGTAAGGTGTGCAAAAGATGCAATATTAACTCCATAGTCCATAAAAATTGAGACCAACATTATTAATGTCACCAAGGTGCAAATATGAATTGGGATGGACAAAATTAGCCAACAACAAGTTATAAGGTGCTAGGGATGTCCCCATTCCCCCTCACTTTGTGGAATCCATGTCCCCCCATACTCTTTTAGTTGCCTTTGTTGAGTCTGTTGTTTATTTAATCAATAGTAACAACATTCAAAGATAACAAAGATGCTAGTAATAACTTTAACATTAATAATAGTGTCAAAGTCCAAAGTCACATTATCAAACAATAATCATAAGTCCTTAATCACATTAATAATGCAAAGGAACATAAGTCCACAACCATATAATATATCATAAGTCCATAATGCAAAAGAACATAAGTCGCATAAAAGATCATAAGTATGTGGCTTAACAACTAGTGTATTACAAAAAAACCTAATACATTGAGAAGCCACACATACAGTTGTGAGGAACATGCTTCATTAAGAAGTAAGATATAACACTTAATGATGTTAATGTTAGTGGCTCTCCTCAAATGTCAAGTCCTTTCAACATTGTCAAATTTAAATAAACGTACAAAGGCCCTTTCTTCCATATTATTGTATTAATAAAGGGCCCACCTATGATTAGTGCTACACCTCCATCCATGACATAAAACAAATTAGTACAGGGGCCACAACCTTCAAAAATAAATCACTATAACTGAAGGAGAACATGTAGCAATGAAAAGAGAACATGGTGGGGGACTTTCTTACCAGCAGTCGTTTTTTGTTTTGACATGGATCATATATTAGAGTCCAATTTAGTGTCCACTTTTCTTCTTTCTTCCTTCTTAATGATGTTTATGTTTACTTACTTGAGAAGTAAGCTTTTAGGTGGCTATTTTTCATTAAAAAAATAACATGAAGTTATTAATTTTATTTTTTATTAATATGATATAAATAATAATTATTGTAAAATAATATATCAACAAAATTGTCGTTAATGTTATTGATGATGATGAAAAATATTTTTTAAATAATTTATTTTATATAATTTTATAAAAAATTGAGTTAAAATTTTATTTTTTGAAAATATGAGAAAAATAAAAAAAAGTTCAAGTTGCAAAGTTGATTACAAAATATTAGATTTATAGTGAATAAAAAATATGTAAAATAAAAGTTAAGGTTGCAAAGTAGTAAGTCACAAGAGTTTAGATGAGATAGTTTTGTTGATAAGTTGAAAACAAGATTAGATACTTTTGTTGATAAGTTGAAAACAAAAGAAAAAGATTAAAATAAAATAAAAAGTTAATCAACAAAATTAATAATATATAAATATTTAAGTTTAATATATTTAAATGTAAATTAAAATAAACTTTTTAATTAAAATGAGTTAAAAAAGATATTATGAAATAACTACAAAGATATGGGATTAAACATGTTAAAAATTGAAGAAATAATTAATATAAAAAACAAAAACAAAAACCCGTAGACATATTTAAAAGATATAAAATTAAGTTTGAGGAGGGACATTAAAAAAAATCATGATAATGCAATGGGATGAAAAGATATAAAATTAAGCTTGACTAGGAAGATTAAAAAAAATCATGATAATGATATTAAGATTAAGGGATGGATGAAGGAAAATTAGTTTAGATTTTAAGATTTGTTTTCAACCAATTTTACCAATTATCAGTATATGTTTTATGATTTTATAAATTTCAAATTTTTAGTACACATTATTTATAAAAGTTGTATTTTAAGATTATTTTGAAATTTGTATTATTAAAGGATATTTATAAAATCTAAGTTTTTGGAGACTCCAATTTAATAATCAAATAGATGAGTTACAATAGATCCTAGAAGAATATTTATGTTTTTAGAGAAGATAACTTAATTGATTATCAACTTTCTAAGCTTGGTTTACAATTTGGGCTAAGGGGTTTGGAAGAAATGAGAATGTATAAATTATACAATTACACATGACGATCATGGACTTATAAATTTTTAATTTTTCAAAAGTCTTATATGAATGTTGATTAAGTAAGATTGTTTTTGCAATCTTATTGCTGTAAAACAATTTTTTTTTCAGGGGAAAATATCAGTTCCTTGATATTTCATTGAAATCAAAGGTAACATGGATACATCATCAGCAGGTGTTGAGCTCGAGGTGTATGAAATATATCATCCAAAAATAACTACAACATCAGTTTCAGCTGAGCTCATGTGGGAGTACATCAATCCATTAACTGATGTCTACGATTCAAGATCAGTTACTATACAGCTTCATAGTGAGTAACAAGCTAGGAGAAAACACTACATCCGCTTCCTTGCCCTTCATTACATAGAGAGTTCATACTATTACTGGGTTAGCTAATCCAAAGTAGCATTAAACAAATAGGTGCAAGAAATATATGGGCACATCCACCACCATCATCCAAAGGATGTCAAAAAAAGCTATAGCACAAAAAGGTCCAGTGCTGAGGGCTAGAAAAGTGAGAAAGAGCCTTAATCAGTACATTCACCCATGGTGAACTCAGAAAACTGAAGCTGGCCCAGAGCCAAAATTAATGCTTCTTTGGATAAGCTGTCAGCCATTGTATTGTGCTCTGTATATATATGAATGGCAGTGAGTTGGATGAAGTAAGGTTCCAACTCCCTAATACAATGACACCATCCATCAAGTGTGAGTAATGTAAGAGCAGATCTATGGTTGAACCAGTTAATGATGACAGCAGAATCACCATGAATATGTAAAATGGGAAGGCCCATGTTTTTTGAACAGTGAAGGAGTGTCCACAAGGCCAGCAACTTCGATCTAGTATTAGTGCTCATGCCTACTCCCAATTTGAAGCAATAATAGTGGTCTTGACTGAGCCAAAGTTAAACACCTACACCTCCCATATGATTAGATGATGCACCATCGAAGAAACTAGCAGGGTAGACCAAATTAGGAGCTGGTCCAATTGTTCTCCTTCTGTATTTTAGCTGAATGGTGACAAAATAGAGCCGAAGATGATTCTTGATAGAGATGACAGCAAAAAATATATCAGGCTTCTTGTCCTCAAAAATACATTTGTTCATGGTCATCCATATTTGACATGAAAAAAGGAGAGGAAGATACTTCAGAGTATTTCCAAGGCTGATCCAGGAAGAGACATTATGAAAAAAAATTGAATCCCTCCAAAAATGTGGAATGTCAAGAGAGGATCTAATGAGAGTGATAACCTTCCTAGTAAAGGTGCAATCATGAAAAAGGTGGTCTACGGACTCTAAAGCTGCTCTACAAAGACTGCACCAGTTTGGTCCAATCCATCCTTTTTTAATCAAGTTGTCACAAGTATTGATTCTATTCAACAGACTGAGCCAATTAAAACAGATAATCTTAAGTGGAATGTGAAATTTCCATATCTTGATCAATATATCATCAGGTTTGCAGGTAGCATAAGTATTAGCAATAAATTCAT
Source organism: Pseudotsuga menziesii (assembly GCA_001517045.1). Taxonomy (NCBI): domain Eukaryota; kingdom Viridiplantae; phylum Streptophyta; class Pinopsida; order Pinales; family Pinaceae; genus Pseudotsuga; species Pseudotsuga menziesii. The sequence continues at coordinate 608,174 of LPNX010826811.1, forward strand.
ACATAAGGTTGGCTTTTACCATGCCTGATTACTTATTAAACATCCACACCAGGGAGTCAAGTTTATTGCTAATACGGATCCCTCCATGCTGTAAACCTTTAATATAGTTGGACCAGGCTTCCTTCCATGGTCCTCCCAGCTCAAGCCCATCTGCAGAGATCCAGTAATCCATAGAGGAAGTGGCAACACCTCTATTGAGTACATCTGAGAGTGTGAGAATACCGTAATCTTCTAAATACAATCTAAGCTCCTCTGGAAGAGTATAATTAGAGGAGACTCCAGCAATGGGATCAATGCCAACTTTGATATTCTTGCCATTGCCAATCTTCCAAACAAGGCATCTAGTAATCCATGACAAGGCGCGGATAAAACCATTCCACATATGAGAGGTACCCTGAACTTTGAAGGTGCGTTGTCTAAGCCAAACATCAATAGGTAAGTTCTTAAGGTATTTATGCTTGATGACTTGTGACCACAACCCTACACCATTAAGAACAAGCCAGAAGCTTTTGGCACGCAAGGCCAAATTTAACCACTCCAAATTATTGATGTTCCATCCCCCGAGAGTATAGGGCCTGGAAATGGAGGGCCAATCTACCAAATGATACTTCTGTTTACCATGCGTACAGGCCCATAAAAAATTAAAAATGTATCTCCTTATGTGATTCAAAACAATGCTGGGCATGCGAGCTAGTGAGATCTAATACACTGCAAGACTCATCAAAACTGATTTGACTAGTACCAGTCTTCCACCCAGAGAAAGTAGTTTGTAGGTCCAATTGCTCAGTTTTTTTTTTGAACTTCATTAAAAACCATCTCTAGTCCTTAATGCCATACCCCAGTGGCTTGAGGTAAAATCCCAGGTACTTAAACCCAGCAACAATAGGTTCCATCTTGTATGGCATGGGATTGAAAATTTGTTGTCTAACCGGTTCATTGATATTAATGAAAAGAAAGGTAGACTTGTCTGCATTGATCTCCATTCCAGTAGCAAAACAAAATGTGTCCAGAATATTTTTATAGTGTTGCCACTCAGCCAGTGTACCAGAACCAAATAGGACAGCATCATCTACAAAGAGTAGATGTGTAAGGTAAAGACTGGGAGCAATTTTGATGCCTGATATATCCCCTGTGCTTTGTGCCTGAGTTATCAATAGACTTAAACCTTCAATGATCAATATAAATAAGAGTGGAGAAAGAGGGCATCCATGTTTGATGCCTCTCGACACAGGAAAGAAATTAGAAGTGGTCCCGTTGATCAGAACAACAAAATTTGCTGACTCTACACAGCCCATGATCCAATTAACATAGATGCCAGGAATACCAATTTGAAGAAGGACCAGCCTTAGGAAAGACTAATTAACTCTGTCAAAAGCCTTTACTAGATCAAGTTTTAAAACCATCACTTTCTGATTTTCAACCTTAATAGTATGTAGTGCTTCTTGTACAATACCAATCGGTTCAATGATCTTTCTGTCATGCAGGAAGCCAAACTGATGCTTGGAGATAGCCTTGTCCAGTACCACCTTAAGTCTGATAGCATCCAGTTTAGAAATAGTCTTATAAATCATATTACATAAGGATATGGGCATGTACTCTGCCAGGGTAGTGGGTTTATCACACTTGGGAATGAGTGTAATAAATGTAGCATTGAGAGCTCCTATCACCCTACCCTCTAGCCTAGAGTGTTCGATGACATTCAGAATATCCCGCCCAACAAGTTCAAAAAAGTGAAGGTATAATTCCACCGGCCACCCATCAGGCCCAGGGCTCTTATCTTTTTTGAACCCTTTGAGAACATCTTCAACTTCTTTGAGAGTAAAGGCTGACATAAAGAGATCCTGATCCTCTTCCTGAACAAAGGTTGGAAAAAGTCTGATGACTTTTAGTTGAGCCTCAATATTGGTTTTACCATCATCAGAGAAGAGCTCAGAGAAGTGTTGGACACCTAATGATTTTAACTTGGAATCATCCTCAATAGTTTCCCCAAACTGATTATTAAGAGCCCAGATAGCTTTTGAGTTCCTCCTAGCAGACACAAAGGAGTGAAAAAATTTGGTATTGGCATCACCTTCCTGAATCCAATCAACTTTGCTTTTGAGCTTCCAGGTAAGGATCTGATGTGAAAGCAAGGATTCCTTCCTACTTTTCAAGAGTACAAGGGAGGCAGAAGCCTCTTCAAAGAGTATACCAGAGGGATGGGAAGAAAGGAGAGTGAGTTTGCCCAGTTGATCTCAGAGATCTCCTTTGTTCTCAGAGTGTTTTTATGTTTTTCCCACATCTTAACATCATTTTTGAGTCTCTGAAGCTTAAAGCTAAAATCAAACATGGGACCAATAAGGGGAGCAAAAGCCTTCCATGAGGAGGATACAAGGGCATCAAAATCCTCATCGAGGAGCCAAGCTCAATTGAATTTAAAGGGGTACAGATGACACTTCAGACTGGAATTCCACTCAAGACACACCGGGTAGTGGTCTGAGATTTCAGAAGGCTGGGTCCAGGATTGATAGCAGCCCAAGGTCAAAATAAGATGTATAGAGGCTAGGAATCTGTCAAGTCTTTTGCTGACACCCGCAGGTCCTACTCTGTCATTTCTCCAGGTAGGCCCAATCTTGGTGGGGGCTAGATCTACCATATGCATAGATTCCAGTGGCTGTGCAAAGTATAGAGAGAGATGATCCATGCGTGCACGGTCACCCCAGATCTCAAGATCAAAGATAGTGAAGTTAAGGTCTCCGGCCAAGATGAGATTAGGGTAATTGAAGATACCACCAGCTACAGCTGAGTCCCAATAGGAGGTTTTATTGGCATAGGGCCCATAACAGTTGACAATGGAGAATACAGAGTCAAGACCTTTAAAACTGGCAGTAAGAAGAATACCAACAAAAGAATGATAGGATTTACAACAAATCAGGCGAGGGTTCCAAGCCGAGAGAATACCCCTGGATATACCAAGTGCATCAATTGCACAGAATTCCCATCCCAGCTTCATGAAGGCAAACAAGCAGAGGGCTGAAACATGATCACACATCGTTTCCTGTAGCATGATAATGTCAGGGTTAAGTGAAGTAAACAAATCTTTGAGGGCTTTCTGTTTAGTAGGCCCCCCAAACCCATGAATGTTCATGGAGACAATCTTCATGGATCAAACTGAGCAACAAGAGACTTTGCTCTAAGTGCCTGTGAAGAGGTGTGTGTTCTGGCAACTGCTTTGATGCGTGCTGAGAGAGGGGTATAGAGACCAGTGGTATCCTGGGAGGATACTTTACTCCCTTTCTTAGCCTTTCTAATCGTCACATTCTCGAATCTAATCGAGTCCAGAGATAAGACAGAAGGTGAGATGGGGATTTATCCGTGAAGATATCTAGAGCTTTGAGAAGAGATGGATCGTCAAAGGAAGGAGTGGTTAAAGGGCTACCAGGTGAAGCCATACAAAGAGAGGAAGTGGATTGGGGAAGAGGAGGGAAATTCTCTAGGTTAAAAGGGGGAGGGGGAGACACAACAGGAATGGGAGGAATAGGTGAAAGTGAAGGAGGGTCAAAAACCAACCCAGAACGGGATCGAGAGGTTGATAAGGCCAAAGTTTCTACATCCTTAATGTACAGAAGCTCCCCTTTGGTCAGGTCACCAACAGAGGTAGGAGAAGACGATTCATAGGGACCAATCTTAATAGGTAGAGCAGGAGAGTCAGTAGAAGCATCATTCAAAGGAAGTGAATCTTATGGGGACTGATGATGCGAAGATGAAGAAGGGGAACTAGCAAGTAAGGGTTCAGAATCAGTGTAGCCAATAGTCAATGTGTTACCATGTAATAAAAAAGGGTAGGATTTCCTTAGGTGACCAGTTTTGTGACAATAGCTGCAACGAAACGACATCCTCAAATAATCGAGTTTTTGAGTAATAACCACACTATTACAATCAATCTCAATTTCAGGAAGGAGCCCACGTGTAACATCCAATTCCATAAGCACCTTAGCTGTGCATTTGTCAAAAGTAGCGTGGAAGTCTTTCTCTAGGGCAACAAACCTGCCAATGGTATTGATAATACCAGTGAGGATGTCTTTGGACCAGAGGGGAAACGGTAAAGCATGCAATAAGACCTAGAGATGTCGCTTGATGACCCATTCTTTAACATGGTCGAAATTTGTGTGCCACCAGCTGAGTACAAGGGAGCCGTTGCCAATGGTCCAAAGCGAATCAAGGATACGTGAAGCGTCAGAGTCTTCGAGGAAAACAAAAACCAGCCAGCGGTTGGCCAGAAGACTGATGGTGGGCACATAGGTGAGGATAGGTTTCCAGTGGAGAGTGGCCCAGGCCACCCACTCCTCTTTGTTCATAGAACAGTATTCTAGGCGGCCAATGAGAGCTCGGTGACAGAGTTTCGATACTCTATCAAGCATGACATCTCTACCCACGACAAACCGACGCTTGTGGTCCAGCGCTGCAAGAATCTTGGATTTGCGACGAGCCTAGAAAGGCAAAGGATAGGTAGAAGCAGCCCTGTCGCTAGTCGGGATGTTAAGCCCATGAGTCGCCATCTAGAGTAGCATACCGGTAGCGTAGAACCCTACAAGAGAAAAAAAAAACCCTCAAAGTGACAAGACTCAGGTCCGTAAGCAGAGCCAAAAAAGAGCGCGGAACCCTACAGAAGAAAAAATACTCTCAAAGCGACAAACCCTGGTCCATAAACAGAGCCAGTTAGAAGGGAAACTTTCAACGAGAAGCAGTCAAAGAAACCGAGGTAAAACCCTGACAAAACCTAAGGTGATGAAACCTTGAGCTCGTTAACCCAGACTAGAATCCTAACCAGTGCCTGAGAATTTGTATCACTAGGACAATAAAGAGGAACCCAAAGTAAACTAAAAAAGACTCAGAACCGAGCCGGAACCGGAGAAACAAAGCTTGCCCGACAAAGAAAAACCCCCTAGTTCCCACTTTTTAGCATGGTTGGTACTATCCCTCTGCGAAGAGGGGGAACTCCATGGACCTATGACAACCCATGAACCCATTGATGACCAACGGGGACAGTTAAACAATACCCAGAAACCAGAAATCATAGAAAAGTAAAGTGTCAGAAAATGGAGAGTACCTAAGCCATAATAGTAGCAGAATGATGTCGGATGCAAGTGGGAGTTGACCGAGTACCGGAGACCACCACAAGACCCAGCGCCGAAATCAGTGAGCCAAAAGTCGCAGCCACAAAACTAGATGTGATTCCCCGACAAGCAAAAAACCATCGCCAGCCATCCGCCGTAAGATCCGGTACCACAAACAGAGATCCAAAAGTCCCAGCCGGTAAACCAGTTATAGTTCCAGACAAGCTAAAAACAACCGTCAGGAAGGAGCAATAAACCAAACCCAATAAAGCCGTGGCAAAGAGATATCGAGTTACATCAGAGAAACCGAAAGAGAGATGGTCAAGGTAGGCGAGTACCGAGGCTGTAAGTATTCTGAAACCATCATAGTCAGGAGCAGGAGCTATCCTGGCCGACGAGGGAGACCACGGCGAGACCAATGCCATGGATGCCAACATCAAAGCCTAGTTCTCTCACCATCAAACCCTCCCTGCTGTAAAACAGTCTTATTTATAGTTTTTCAAAGTCTTATATAAGTGTTGAGTAAGTAAGATTGTTTTTTGCAATATATATGATGTATATTTTTGTTTTACTTTATATTTAGTAAAAAAACTTGGTGAATAATGGTTTAGGATATTTTTTAAGTGCTTATAAACTAGTTTATATATATCTATATATTTTAACTTCAATTTGAAAATGTTAAATATAAATAAAAAATTAAAAAAAATATTGATTTTAAATAATTTTACATAAACATTTAAATAATAAAAATAACATTAATATGATTATTATTGATTTTATTAAAGCATATATTGAATTTTTAGTCATCAATATTTTATAAATTAAAAATAAATAAAAATAAAATAAAATCATATAATTAAACATAATACATAAATAATAAAAACATTTAATATTTAAAAAAAAATCTATATTCACTACTTAACCATAACCATCTACTACAAACACTACATTAAATAAAATGACGATGACAAAAAAATAAAAATTATAGATGCCAAAAATACAAACACTACATTAAATAAAATGACAATGACAAAAAAATAAAAATTATAGATGCCAAAAATTGCATGGCCTTAATTTCTATCTCATCCCAAGTACAAACCCCACCAACGAGATAAGACAATAAGGGTAAAGTAAAGTTGATCCCCATTCACAATTCTTCAATAATCAATCAATTGTGAAGTTATCAATAATTCCAAGCATATCATTTACTTTTTAACTAACTTCTTCTTCTTATTTATTTATTTTCATTTTTTCTAAAGATAGAAAAAATAATATTTTTTTTTCACACATGAAAGTGTTTAACTTTGATTTTTTTGTGTCAAGACCCTACCACATACATCGGAAGTGACGGATATACCGTCTCCATGAAGACTCGGAAAGATAATTAGAACTTAACTAGCACACCCACATAGTTTATGGTTGGATCACTTAGATAATGATCAAATGGTTGAGAGATAGTTATGTCATGGAAGAGAGTTTGGAAATATCTTTTTATTTCTCATATTCTTATTCTTCTAGTTAAACTGGTTCAACTATGAGTTATCCATGCCTAAGTACATGTTATCATTGACATTCTTCTTGTTACCCATTTATCAACTATCATTTTTTTTTTTATATTATTTTTTTCTTTTTATCTCACATTCTTCTAGTTATGTGCCAGAAATTGCCATGCATTGCTCTCGGTTATCCATTCATGAGTTAGGCTACCCGTAATTTTTTATATTCCTTTTTTTATAATTGTTTATTTCTAATTTTGTTATCCATTCATGAGTTAGCTACCCGTTAGTTTTTATATTCCTTTTTTAATAATTGTTCATTTCTAATTTTGAAAAACTGTCATAAAATCAATCTCAACAATACATTCGTCTCATCCTCGTAAATAGATGAAAATGCATAGGTTGTAGTGCCTTCCAAATTTCAAATAAAAACGTTTATCAAGGTAATTAAAAATTCATATAAATTCATTAAATAATAAAAAACAACTAAATTTTTTTCTTTCATCTAAAAAAATTAAATAAAAATATTTTTAAATAAACCATACAGTCACTAGATTTAGTTATATATTATATATATATATTTTAAGTACAGGTGCATGTATTTCATGCTCTTTCATCTAGTAGGTTCCTTCACATGCAGTGGAGCCCACAAGTTCCTCACCGCCATTTCAATCCTTTAAAAAATCCAGAGCGGTCCATATTCCATGTGAGGTTTAATGCCTCGACAACTCATCCGGTTTGTTCCATCTCATAAAACTACCAAAAATAATTTTGGAAAGCAACCGAAAACCCGCCATGTATTACTCCAAACTATTCCAAGTAACGTCTAGTATAAAATAAGACAGATAAATAATAATAATAATAATAATAAAATCGCAATACGGTAAGAATACGTACAAGAGAGAAAATAATAATGCCGGTCCTACGGATTCTCACCATAAGTGTTGTGCGGCCAGAGGCCAAAGTAGTGTGAGCCTACTGAAATTCTGGTGCGCAAACTAGTGAAGAGCAGGTCCAGAGTTCGAAACGCAGCTTGAGTAAAGTGCCTTTCCAGAGTTTGACAGTGCGAGAGTTCGAATCTCAGTGAGAGCAAAAGAAGAGGAAGCAAAGAAACTGGCAACATGAATCACGCTACGAACAGCATAGTGGGGTTGATAAATTTCTTGACGTTCTTGCTATCGATCCCGATCGTGGGGGCCGGGATATGGCTGGCCACTAGAAATAGCGGCGATTGCCTGAGGTTTCTTCAGTGGCCTATCATAATAATCGGGGCGGCCATCATGCTGCTATCTTTGGCGGGCTTTGTCGGAGCCTGTTTCAGAGTGACATCCCTCATGTGGCTCTATCTGTTCTTCATGTTTATGCTTTTGGTAGCCTATCTGATATTCATCATATTCGCCTTCGCGGTAACTGGGAAGGGCCACGGCCACTCTGTGCCCGGGGCGGCCTTCCAGGAATACAAGCTCCCTGATTTCTCCAGTTGGCTGCAAGATCGTGTCAAGAGCTCCGGAAGCTGGAACAACATCAGGTCTTGTGTTCAAGACGCCAGGGTGTGCACAAAGCTTGGACAGAAATCTGCGTACGATAACGCTGCCAGTTTCTATCAGGAGAAATTGACTCCGATTCAGGTATAAAAACATTCCCTTTTTTTTAGCTCCTTTTCTGAACTTCTTTTAACTTTTGTTGGGCTGTGTGTGCTGTTGAACCATTCTGTGGTTTTGTCACGAGTTCATAGGGAATTTGTAAGTATCCACTGACTGGTTTCTTGTGATATGAAATATATACTTTTCTGGTGTATGACTTCAGGATTTTGACGATATTATGAAAAGGGCATGGGTTTGATAGCAATACAATATATACTTTTCTGGTGTATGACTTCAGGATTTTGACGATATTATGAAAAGGGCATGGGTTTGATAGCATGTATTGCTAGGATTTTTTTTTGTTTGGGTGTTTCAAATTTCATTGCTTATGTTTCAGTTCGGCGCACGGAATTCCTCATTGTATGCAGAGTATAGATCCCTTTATAGTGTTTCTCTGCCTTCAGACTGCACTTAGGCGGGGTGTTTTCAGTTACCAAATTACGGAGGGGCTCTTACCATTGATCCCCTGTCCGCGAAACAGCTTTATTGTTTTTTTTTTCTTCCATTTTTTTTCTTGTGTCGGTGATTGAAAATTCGCTAGACCTTTTAAACCATGGTGAGAAGGTCTAAACCAGGGTGAGAAGGCCGGTATCTGAGTTATAGTTATGTTTTTGGTTGTGTAATGTGTTTGTATTATTAATTTATCAGATTTTGATTTACATTGTATGATGAATGTAGCATTTACTAATTTACTAATTTGTATGTGATGAATTGTTATGGTTGGAAATTATATTTTTCAGTTTTTTTATATTTTTAGAATTTTTATGACCCTGGCGTTTACCTCCCAGAATTTTCCTAAAATATGAGGGTGGTCTTCTCAGTCCCTAAACCTTGGGGGAACAATGACTTAAAATCAAAATATAGATCCCAGTTTCTGTCTTCCTTTAAGTCTGTACTTAGGCAGTTGCAAGTTTAATTACAATTTACAATACATGCATCAATTATTGCACACTATAAATCTCAATTCTTTTACTACCTGTTTACAACTTTGTATTATACAGGCTGAATTCTTTTACCAGGTTCTACTGAAGTGGTTGCAGGTTAAGATCCAGGTCTGTGGTCAAATGGCAAGTTATACAAAATACATTTTTCTTTGAGTCAAAAGGAAAACCAGGCAGGCTGATGTCCCAAGCTGAGAAATAAATACCTTCAGGCTTCACATTAAAGTTAAAAATGGCTGTCTGTCAGGCTGTGGTCTAGTGGCTGACACAGAGTATCACCACGATACTAACCCATATTTAAACGTTGGTGGGCATAGCGCCCTGATCGTGTGTATGAGTTGGTTTAGTTTTATAGCAGGTTCAAAGCCTGGTGGACATAGCACCCCAATCATGTGTTCAAAGACCCTGGTGGGCATAGAACCCTGATCATGTGTTCAATGACCCTGGTGAAAATAGAACCCTGAGTTGGTTTAGTTTGACAGTGCACCCAACATGAGGTTAAATTAAAAGTGGTCACACATTTAACCCACATAAGCATTAGGAGTAAATATAAGTTAGACCCCAATGCTTGAAGCATATTGTTTTTCAAGGGACCTGAGTTTGGTTTTGTATAAGTCCTGTGCTTTTGGTAGAGTGTTCAGGTTGTGAGACTTTTACTGTATACTGTATCTTAATCATCACAATTTCAGATCCCATGGAGTCATTATTTTGTTATGTAGGTTCTGATGACTATGGCATACCGTGCCATGCTGTTTACATGATTTTAATCTTGTCAACCAACAATTTTTGGGACAAACCATATGGGTTCTTATGACCATGGCATGGCAGTCTCTGCCATGCTGGTTACAAGATTCCCGGCCATCCAAAATCATATCAACCCACAATTTATGCTGATGTTTCTTGGTTTATGAACCAACTGTACCAGTACAATCAGGCTTTGCCATTTTAGTGATCTCAAGTTTACTCTTATGGGGTCTGCATAATTTAGGTCTTAATGCTTGTAGCTGACCACAGAAGTCTTTCATGAATTCTCTTCATGCAGTATGGTCTAAGTCTCTATATCAGACTCTAGTTACATAAGGATCTCTGCTTACCATATGTCCATTGTTTCTCCATGCTCCGTTTAACACTGTTTTTCTTTTTCTTTTTGCAGTCAGGTTGCTGCAAACCACCCATTCCTTGTGGATACAGCTATGTAAATGCAACATTTTGGACTGGGGTATTGTCATACGCAGATTCTGACTGTGCAAAATGGAGTAGTGTTGATCAAAGTCAGCTTTGTTATAGTTGTGATTCGTGCAAAGCTGGTGTTTTGGCAAATTTGAAGCATGACTGGCATAAGGTGTCTGTTCTGAACATTGTAATATTCATATTGCTTGTAGTGGTGTATGTTATTGGATGCGGTGCATTCAGAAATAACTTACGAAGAGACAATTACGAGTCTCATGGAGAAGCCACGATGACAAAGTCCCAGCCTAGTAGGCTACACTTTTGAGGGAGGTTATATTTCTGTGTTAGATCAGCCCCTCTTTTAGTTTTCGAGGGTAAAATAGTTTTTTTTTTCTTCGCATTTTGCCTTTCGGGGGATTTTATACAGTTATCCTCTTGTATATTTGCCTGGGTAACTTGCTATTTTCTTTGTTTTCCTTTGACATGCTGTACCTTTTCATGGCTTGGATCTACCTTTTAACAGACATCTTGTGGATGCAAATCCTGGAGATTCGAGCTGTTTATGTTTCAGAGAAGATCTCGTCATTTGATTGTATTTGATCTTTGGCAGCTTTCGGTCTTTCATCAATCAGGTTTTACGGCCCAATATATAGTTATGATGTTCAAATGGATTTCCAAGGATTCGATTCTCTACCACACTTGTCTTCGGAATTCTTTGTTGATCGCTGTGTATTTCTAGCCATTGTGTTGGCATGTTTCTTTCTTAGTATGTAGGAGTATTGTTAGGGTTGACTACTTATAGGTAGTCATGTTGTATACAGTACTTTCTTTATAGATTGATCCAAATTTGAGCCCTCTACCAGCAGGTCTTCACTGTTGATATATTCATATCAACAAAGACCGTAAGTTCAATGGCAGGACAGTAAGGTTACAAGGGCTCTATTGCTGTTTGGAGCTTATCAAATATTGTAATATTATCGATAGCCTTGTACTTTTGAAGCTGACACATAATGATAATATGGAAAAAGTCTTTTACTTACGTCTTTGATACTGGGCAAACCATAGAAGCTTGTAGTGGGAGAGTGTCCAAAATGTTACAATAAGTACTGGAGACCTGAACGAGGTTGAGCTTTTATTGTGTCCTAAACACAGAGAAGAGTTTATGCGAATGATTTAAGAAGAATTGAGATTCCATTGACGAAATTGCTTTGTATTTACAAATTAAAAGAATAAAGCAGAAGAAACCCACTAATAAATTTATTTGCCATGTTTAACTTCTTTTCTTTGGCCATAATCTTCGATCCTTGGCAAACCATAGATGTTTATATAGGGCGAGGGACCATTTATGTATCCTCTTAAACACAGAGTGGAGTTTGTGCTCATGATTCTGTTATAGTGGAGTTTGTGTTCATGATTCAAGAACAATCCAGACTACATTGATGATTTCTTTTTTTTTAACATATTAAAAACATAAAGAAGAAATTTTATGTATCCTCTTAAACACAGAGTGGAGTTTGTGCTCATGATTCTGTTATAGTGGAGTTTGTGTTCATGATTCAAGAACAATCCAGATTACATTGATGATTTCTTTTTTTTTAACATATTAAAAACATAAAGAAGAAATTTATTAATGGAATGATTTGCTATAGTTCATTTTTTTCTTTTAAGATCACAATGGTGGGAGAGCGTCCAGGCTTATATTCATTTTGATGATTCCCAGTTCTAGATGATAAAAACATCTTCACTGTAAAAATCAAAATTTTCTTTTAAGATCACAATGGTGGGAGTGCGTCCAGACTTGTATTCATTTTGATGATTCCCAAACTTTTAGATGCTAAAAACATCTTCACTGTAAAAATCAAAGCTGGGTTACTGACCATAAAAAATGGTCACCAATCTGAAGCTTAACCACAACTCAACTAACATACCTATGCTCTTATTCATTCCTCCCTCTAAACATTTCGAAAGTACTTGCTAATTGTGATTACATATAACCACTTCGAAACTACTTCCAATTGTGATGAAATATAAAGCGATATAAAGCTTTGAGACTGAAAATAAAAAAATAATATAAAACTTTATATATCAAACCAGTTTTGACATTATATTCCTCGGAAATCTACTTTGAAATAAATCAACAAATTACTTTATTAAATTTAATATTATTTTTGTTTAATTTATTAAATATATTATTATTTTTAATTAAATCATATTAGGATAACTATCCCTCCGATATCTACTTTTCAATAAATCGACGAATCAGTTTATTAAATGTATTATTAGTAATTACTAAAATCATATTATGATGATGATGAACCTACTTTGAAATAAATTGAAATAAATTGACGAATTAGTACACTTTGAAATATAATGAATTAGTACACTTCGAAATAAATTGGCACATTAGATTTATTATTGTTTTTTTATCTTTAATTATGTTAAATATATATTGTTATTATATCAATAAGTGTTTATATTTTAGAATTGGGGTGAAATATCATTTATGCTTTTCTTAGATTGCAAGAGAATAGGAAAAGTGTATACTGATTTTAAGTTGATTCTATAATCATTGTTCAAATTTTTTAATAAACATTTAAAAAAAATAAAAAATAGAGTTCCATGTCGCAGTTAGGAGTCTACTTAATGTGCACAAAGTCTAGTGGAACTTTATTTGCAGTTTGTGTGATGGTAGAACTTTTAATAAACTCCTTTGAACTCATGTGCATTGGGAGTTGAATTAATGTGCATCAAGTTTAGTCGACCACCATTTAGTAGTTGGGAGTTGAGTTTTTTTTTTCATGACTTGCCCGAAGTAAAATAGATCCAAACCCAAACATATGACTTGGTCCATCAAGGAGAGAAGAGTCCACAGGCATAGTAACACTTTGTCAAAAAACAAAAAGCTGAGATGGTTGTCGATATAAACGACCCATACACCAGATCAAAGAGAAGGGTGAGCCAGATACAAATACAAAAAAGGGGCCAAAATAGAGTCTCCTCTGTCAGACAAAAACACCGCTCGACCAATGTTCTAAGAAAATGAAACCATCTTTAACATTCAGAGCCAATGAAACCATCTTTAACATTCAGAGCGAGTTTGGATAATGGATATGTTTGATGATTCTGTTTCCTGAAGATATGTGAGAAAGAGATAAAATTACACTCAAATTTAGAGAGTTAAGTTTATGTGTAATTACACTCAAATTTCTAATAAAATTCTCCAAACTCCTAAAATATGTCAAATAATATGTTAAATTAAAGTATTCAAACATATTTATATTATTTAAAACTTGTTAGTAACTATCTCACGAAATAAATTTATTATTATTTTAATTAAAAAATCATATGATGACTATAGCTCCGAAATTTACTTTGAAACAAATCCATTTATTAAATTTATTATTATTTCAATTGAAAAATCATATCATGATTATCGCTTCGAAATTTACTTTGAAACAAAACGATCGCTCCGAAATTTACTTTGAAACAAATCCACGTATTGGTATATTTAAATTACCTTTTTTTCAAGTAAAAAGATCTCATATTATGAAAGTTTTATGAGCAGCTTTATAGTATTAGAATGCCAATCTAAATAAACGAATTAATTAGTTTGTTTTAAAATTATATTCCTATGCCCAAAGAACTTGGAAAAAAGCATCTCGAGCTTACTATAATTTTGACATGTTAAAAGGCTAGGAAGGTCGGTATTGCAGCAAAGATTATGAAACTAAGATCTAATGTGGGTGTACATAGGGCACTTTAAGAGGAAGTGATTTTCATTTTCAATGTTCATATTCTTACAGAGATGGCAGATCCTTTCCATACATAGTGTTTTAAGAACTGTCCAACGACCCGTTTCACTATGGAGCTCATGAGAGTTCGTTCTTATCTTGGCTATATTAATTTTTTTCTTTAAACTGGTTAAAACAGAGAGATACTTTTGATCTTCTAGAGTAGGGTTGATGACCTCCTTATAATATCTTAATTTTCTTTTAGCCTCTAATTTTTTCTCACACCGCATTTTCTCTTTAAACTTAGAAGTAATAATATTTTTAATGTTATTGATATTTTCCAATGCAACATTTTCGTCGATCTCCCAATGGTTTAACCAAGCCCTAGTATCTTTATACCAACCTTGCTTGAGCCTTAGGTGGGTTTGGCTGAAATTTAAAGCTAGCTTAGGAAATCTATGATCTCCCATGTTATTGATTTTGTGCTTGTACAACAAAAGCCTAGTCATAGCTAGTCTCTAGATAGGAGAAAGACCCACTTCTATAAAAAGAATAGGATAGGGTGTATTGTTTTTAATTTTGAGGTTATATGTTATAAAACGCTTCTAGATTTGCTCAATCTTTCTCCAAGATTCTTTAAAGATGCTGCAACCTCAAACCTCACATCCATACAAGATAACAAGAGAAATTAAAGTTTCAAAGATGAGCTTCTTTTTATCCCACATCACAAGGTTTGCTGCTTTAAAATTATTTGCAAGACCAAAATAAGCTTTCCACCCTCCATTAATCCTTTTCTCAATGTTATAATTCCACTTTGACAAATTAGTACATTAAATTTATTATCGTTTTTATCTTTAATTAAAAATTGCATATTATGATTATGATAATTATCCTTGGGAAATCTACTTTGAAATAAATTAACGAATTAGTTTAATAAATTTATTATTATTTTTAATTAAAAGTTCATATTAAGATAACTCTCCCTAAGAAATCCACTTTGAAATAAAGGGAAGAATTAGTATATTAAACTTGAAATAAATGGGTGAATTAGTATTTTAAATTTATTATTATTTATAACTAAAAAGAATAAATATATTAAATTTGAAATAAATTCATTAATTAGTATAGCCAAGATAAGAATGAACTCTCATGAGCTACATAGTGAAAAAGGTTGTTGGACACTTCCTAAAACACCATGGGTGGAAAGGATATGCCGTCTCTCTGAGAATATGAACATTGAAGATGAAAATCACTTCCTCTTAGAGTGACATTAGATCTCAGTTTCACAATCTTTGTTCTAATATTGACTTTTCTAGCCTTTTAACTTGTCAAAATTATAGTGTGCTAGAGACGCTTTTCACCAAGCTCTTTGAACACAGGAATACAATTTTAAAATAAACTATTTAATTTGTTTCTTTAGGTCCAAGAAACCAAAATTTGGTCTTAAAAAACGTTAACCATCATCATTATATTAAATTTATTATTATTTTTAACTTAAAAATATTATACATCATAAAATATTTTTGTAAATCGCCTCAAAAACTTGCAATTGAATTATTTTTGGAAATACAAAATTCGTTACGTTAAAATCACATTTCATACATTTGATATTATGAAATTAAAATTACAACTTTTATGTTGATTAAAATCACATTTTCATAACTTATATTATGAAATTAAAATTGCAATTTTTATATTAGTCAATATTATCAAAATAAACACACATAGGTTTTGTCCCTTTAAAAAACCAATACTTCCGCACCATAGGTTATATCTTGCTATTAACAAGGATTTTTATGACGAAAATTTTCATAATTATAGCTATAATATTTAATTATAAAAACTATATTTTAAAATTCAACAAAAATATATAATATTTTATATACTCAACCCTCAACCTTTGTCATGCGTTGCTATCAAAATTCATATGAAGTAGAGAAGATTATGAATATTTGATATAATAATTTAAAAATCTAAGAGCTATGTTTATTTAATAATTTAATAATTTGAAAATCTAACACCTATGTTTATTTAATAATTTGAAAATCCATGTCTATATTTTGTATAATGATTTGAAAATTTAACACGTATGATTATATTTTATATAATAATAATTTGAAAACTTAACAATTATATTTATATTTTATATAATTGACATAGATCTATGAAGAACATCGAGAGATCAAATCTCTCAAAATGTAACCTTTTTAAAAATATAAAAGTTGAGGGAACACTTTAATTTATTTAATTTGGGTAGTTATATATATATGCCTTTGAAAATATTTTAAATCCAATTTGAATAGACATGTTATTTTTTATAATAATATTTTTATTATATATATATTTTAAATGGACAAGTGTAACACATTCAATAAATAAAAACTATTATTCTTTGAATATTTTATTTTTTAAATATTTTGACTAGAAAGTCAAAATAAATGTATTGAATTATTTTTATTTAATAATTAAAAATACTGAGAGGAATCAAAACTGAAGTAGCTATTGGAAGAGTGTTTGTTGATCTACAAGGGGAAACAACAAGTGACGAAAGCTACTGAGTGAGAACTCAAGTGATGTAAGAGGCATCTTCCCCAAAATTAGGTCAAGACTCCTTGTGGAGTGCTAAAGAGCAGGAGGCTCATAAATAACCAAATCCTAGGAAAAATACTATATAATAGTATGTCCATTAAGCAAGTAGGTGGTTAACGATGGACGGGGAATTGATATGTTAATACAGGAGATGGCGCATTGATCGGATTTTGTCCTTATGGTTCAACAAATAAGCTTGAGGGTTCTCGAGCAAGTAAGACTTGGCTGCTCTAGGAGTTGCTTGGGAGGAACGACAACTTCAGTTCTATTTTCCCGAGAGTGGTGTCAGAATCCCTATTTCTATTATTATATGTTTAAGTATTGTTAAGTATAATTCAAGTATAGATATGAATCGTAGTTACATTCTACAGTAATTGATACCATGCATCTGTTCCTATCCCTTTTTCTATTTTAAAGTTATAATTTGATATAATTGTTCCTTATAGTAGAGAAATCATAGTTTCATTATCATGATCTAAATTAAATGAATCTATGTTTGGGATACCATACCCAAATTAGAGTAGAATCTAATGTTAGCCTAAGTAGGAGTCTGAATGAAGGCATTACAACAATTTGATTAAATAATTTACATTATTTTTGTATTTATCTCCATTCTAGAATCGTAATAAATTTATAACCAATTCCCAATTAAAAAAACTCTGTTCCAGATTAACTATGGTTACGTTTAGATCCCATTAGTATAGTTAAAACAACATAATTATAGAGAAAAAATTTAATTAAAAACCCCAAATCGAATAACCCAACAAGATTTTCAATTACATAAATAGTAAATGAAAAGATTGCAGACTGTCACTTAAACTAATCTAAGTATACAGTGTAAAGCCGAGAGGCTTTCTTCCCATAATAAATATCTAGATTGCAGATCGATATGGGCAATGATCGCCACAACAAGTCCAATGCAAGCAATACACAAATGTCCAACACATATCCAATCTTATAAATTAAATAACAAATAGTTACATGAATGTTGGGTAACCATACCCGTTATAAACCAAATCGAGCTTAGACTTGTTATAAAAATTATATAACAACTCATAGATCTATATAATAAATACAACAATAAGATCTAGCAATAATATAATCATTAAATATAAACATAGTCTTTAATCATGGGTATCCAAACCCCAAGATTGATGGCTCTGTCCAAAAAAAAGTTTTGCTTCCACATAATCAAATCACAAAGATATTCAGTTTTTCATCCACAAAACCATCCAACAAACAATGTGTGGCTGTAAGACCATTGAAATGATATCCATTGCTTTAATAAATCCACAACAAATTCATCTGAGCAGATAATATAAACAATACAAACAAACGAGAGGCTGCAAAGCCATTTCCGTAGGATAAAGACCCATAAGGGTTTAATTTAAACACACGATCCAATCTTATATTTGCGATAGTGGCGAAAGCCCTTTTCCTAAGTGGTCCACGAACCAGGGAAGAACCACTGCAACTATATACTAAGTTAACCCTTACCATTTGGTTGTTGGCGGTTTGTTGGTGCGGACCGAGCACATCCACGCCGGGAGGATTACATGCATGACAACAAAAATAGAGGAAATTTGAGGTCTAAAATGGGCCTCCTAAGGAAAATAATAAAGTAATAGTTAAAATAATAAAATAATAGTTATTAATTTTGGAGGAAGAATGAAAAAAACTACTTTTTGTGTTCGTATTTTCGACATATCTCCCTGTGTGTTTACTCAAATTCTGAGTGGAAGAGCTCGTTGGATGTAACACCCCGGTTTTGACTCCGTTGCATTAGATGTATATGATGTATATATTGTAAATAATCATGGTGCGGAGCTAAAGGCCAAGGCCCCACCATTGATTGGTTATGCCATGTTTCGGGTTGAAATTATCACCGATGGTATATTGGGGCATGCGGCATACATATCAAGTTTTGTCATCATGTAAATATACATTTTTAATTAAATGAACCCAACCAACTATGCTCATTGCAACCATAATGAAAAGGGCATGATTTTCCCAAGGATAAGGGGGGGGATTGTTAAACCATGAACCAATGGGGAAAAGGCTATGTGTCACCTTCCGTTGTCTTATCCAACTACCACCATTAAAAACTGCTGCTGTTAGTTGGGGTAGTTATGGCTGGGAGTGGAGTGTGGCAAGACTGTCAGTTCTTTCCCACACGCACACTCCACCAGTGGATTGAACCTCACGATGGGCAGAAGAATGACTACGCCCCTCATTTCATCCTCTCCACTATGCCACTCTTTCCCTTGTCGATTCATCCTCATGCAGGGATGTTAGTTTGATGATTTTCCACGCACAAGCTTCTTTTTCGGGTGTGGTCTCACGCATCCAGGAGGAGGGAGCCGTTTTAGATGTCATTCACGTTTCCACAGAGTAGTATCTAGCATGATTTCCATCCAAATTCTGGGGGTCTGGTGTAAAATTTCCTCACGCACAGGTTGAGAGTCTGTATCTCCTTCCCTAGTGCGGCCTGTGTAAGTATTTTTCGATTGCTTCGTTATCCAGGATGGACTGTTGTTTCTCCACGTTGTGAACTGTGTTTGCTGATACATTTGAGGCTGTTGTAGGTTGTTTTGGGAGTCGTTTTGGCCATGATAGGGCCAAGAATGACTCAGGAATTGTTTCCCTTGCCCAAGCTGTGAATTGCTTGTGTGACTGTGTGTATGCAGTGGTTGGTCTTCGGACTGTGTTGGGAGCAGGGATGGGGCTTGTTTTGCTTGATAAACCTGGTGTGTTTGGAAACCACATAGACAGAGCTAGAGGGCTGGCTTTCTTCTCCATAACCCTTGAATAGCACTGGAAGAGAAGTCAGGGCCTGAGGGACTGTGTAGCAGAGAAGAGACTGATTCCTTGTGTTGGGTGTGTGTGGGTGTCTTAGAAGTCAGGCTATTTCTGGTGTAGGTGTTCCTAGCTTCGTAATGGGCTCACCAGCTTAGAATTTAGCCTTTCCCAGCTCCTTGATGGCCTGATAAACTTGGCCATGTTGGCTTGGCTGTGTTTTGTGTATCCTTGGCTATGAGTAAGCCTGCTTGTTCCTTATTCCTTGGGGAATCATGCCTAGCTCGGGGGTGGCAGCATTGCTGAGAGATTTAGGAGCATGCTAGCCTATGGTTGGGTGGAACGTTGCAGCGACGTATCTGATTGCGGAACGAGTTCTTCATAAGATGAGTAATCTTGTCTATTTTACTCCTGCAATCATTTTACTGTTAATGAATATGGTGAACATGTTGAATGCTTGTATAAATAATTGTAGCTGTGTATGATAAATAATTGTATCTGTGTATGTTCTACTTCGATGCATTTTGTTTCAACATTTTATGAATGCACATGTTCATGGGGCTGGTTGCTCGGATGGTTAAGGCCATGGCAGCGTCATCTTCGCCGGTCGGAGGGTTGGGGACGCTACAGTGTGGTATCAGAGCTTGCAGGTTGCAGCATGGGCCTCTATGGGCCATGAAAGACCAGTTAGCAGAGGCATGTTGCCTTCTGCCCAGGAGGAATCGGTGAATGACTAGGAAAATTCGCAAAAAATTGTCTAAGTGTTTGAACTGTCGGTTCATAGGAACACTTAGTGGGAAGGACTTCCAATGTAGCGGAGAGCTAAGTGGAAGCACAACCAACGGAGGACAGTTGGAAGAAAATTGCAGAAAATTTTCTAAGTTTTTGTCAGTCGTCGGCGGAACTTAGTGGATGTGGGAGCCGCAGTTTCGGCGAAGATCAGTCAAAGACCGTCGAAACACCGGCTCGATGTAGTGGAAAAAACGCTCGATATTGACTTCCAGCGCCAATGAAAGTTTGTTGTTCAGACCGTTGATGGACGTCGACGGAAAATACTTGATCGAGCGCCCGCCGTTGCGGATGGCTAGACCACAATGCTCCTAACGGGTAAGGCCTCCGACCGCCGATGCCGTAAAGAAAGTTTAATTTTTTTTTCTAAGGCCCGAAATTGTCGGTTATCGGAAGAAGATAGTGTTTCATGCGTCCACCGTTGAGGAAGCCTAGAGCACTAGTCTTCCAACAGGGAGAAGCTCCGACTGCCGATGCCGGTCAAAAATCAGTTCGCCGATCGAAAAGCATTAGCGGATTGGATCGCCAATTGGGAAAGGATCGAAGATGATGAGTCGTCGTTGCGGCTGCTGAACGAACTAACCTGCCGATGCTTTAGTCTTCCACTCGCCGATGCCGAGGTATTAGTGGATTATGGAGCTGATAGAGTCAGCGAAAGATAGAGAAAGTTTTTGCCGACGAAAAGAAGAGAATTGAGCCGATCAAGCG
Source organism: Pseudotsuga menziesii (assembly GCA_001517045.1). NCBI lineage: Eukaryota > Viridiplantae > Streptophyta > Pinopsida > Pinales > Pinaceae > Pseudotsuga > Pseudotsuga menziesii. The sequence continues at coordinate 629,133 of LPNX010826811.1, forward strand.
GCAAAAAGGAAGACTAAAGGGGAAAATTTTGAAATTTTTCTAAGTCCTGGAGTCGTTAGCCATTGATGATGGTTAGTGGATTGAACATCCGCTGTTGCGGCTAGCCAGTGAACTATCCTTCCGACGGATAGAGGCTTCAACCGTCGATACCGCAGTGATTAGTACTTCTGACATTCGATGAGAAGAAAAATTTGAAAATTTGGTTTAATTAGAAGGTCGTCGGAAAGTTATTGTGGATCGGATTGCCGATCGAAAAAAGTTCAACGAAGGTGACCCGCCGTTGCGGCTGCTTAGTCAACTAACCCTCCGATGCTGCAACAACTAGTGCTTCCGACTGCCGATAAACTTACGGCTGTGGAAGACTTAAGGAGACTGTTGGCCGCCGTTGCGGAAAGCTGGGCGACTAGCAAGTTACGCTATTGCCGATCAGACGCGAGATAATAGACCATTGCAGGCCGATGCAGCGGAAGGAATCAGACGAGTAACTCGTCGATTGGAAGTCTAGACGTTTTCCCACAAAAACTGAAGTAAGAACACTTCCCGCCGTTACAGCTGCCCAAAGGACTATGCACCCGATGCACAGTCAACTTGATCGCCGATACAGATCGGAAGTTTGGTGATTTTCCCGCCAAAACGCCGAAAAATTTGTGCGAAAGAGACCCGATGAAGAGAAGGAAACTTTGGGTTTTTCGAAGTGGAAATTTTCTCAGCAAATTCTAACTGTTTTCAGCAGATTTCAGCAGATTTCAGCAGACTGTCCGTGGTCACAGAGCTGAATATGAAATAGAGAAATTCTGTGTTTTTGCATAATTGTTGTTTTATGAATTCCAGGAGAAAAGGTAAGTAATTTTGATTTATATTAATATTGTGCATCTAACAGTTTGCTACAACACATTTGCAGAACTTTAGATAACTTCCAAGAGCAGTACTCCAGAAAGAATAGTGTGGTAAAGCCAGAGGTGGTTCACTCATGAGAACCCATGATGGGTATGATGCTCAGGATTCTTACGAGCAAGCAGAAGATGCCATGGGAGAAAATTTCTGTAATGGAAATGATGACATAGAGTCTAATGGAAGGAGATTCCAGGGGACACTGTCCGAGGTTGTAGCCACCATGAGAAGCTTGATCAAAGCCCAGGAAGAGCAACATCAGTTGAATGCTGTAATGTTGCAGAGTTTAATAGACTTGCAGAGAAAGACAGACTCTGGACGAGGTACAACAAGACAAAAAGGCAGTAAGAGCAGTACTAGGAGAAGGAGAAGGAATTCTAGTAGATCATCTGATTCTGAAAAATCTAGTAGGGATTCAAGTTCTTCTTCTCATAAAAGGAAAAGAAAGAGACACCATAGGGATCGTTGTCGGGATGAATTTAAGAAAGTTAAACCTCCTACATTTGATGGTGAGTTAAAGACTGGACAAGAGGCTAAAGCTTGGCTTCTTGGGATAAAGAAGTACTTTCAAGTGCATGATTATTCAGGAAACATGAAGGCAACAGTCGCCATATTCAATTTGAATGGAAGAGCCTCCATTTGGTGGAAACACTTCAAGCAAGTAAAGAGGATCAGTGAACGGAGACTTAAGTGGAAACAGTTCAAGAAGTATTTCAAGCAGAAATACCTCTCTGACAGATATTATGATGACAAGATTAAGGAGTTCCATGAGCTGACACTGGGACAACAAACCATGGAAGAATATGCAAATAAGTTTTTGGAGTTGTTGAGGTATGTCCAGTACATCAGAGATGAAAAAGTGAAGGTCCAACATTTTCTGAGTGGATTACCTCAGTCTTACAAAGATAGAATTGAGTTTTATGAACCTAGAACTCTTGAAGAAGAAATAAGGAAGGCTAAGTATTGTTATGAGCAAAGCAAATGTAAGCCTGATTACCATAAGGCATGGAAGGACAAGAAGAACGAGAAGTATGACCAAAGAAAGAACGGTTTCAAACCTTCTAACTTCAGGAATCAACAGAAGCAGCCATCCCAAGCTGCGAGTAAACCAGTTGGAGTGACAGGAGAAAAGCCTAAAGATCCACAACAGAATAGAGGGCTACTTCAATGTTGGAAATGTGGAGGACCCCACATGCGCAGAAATTGTCCACTCGAGAATGAGAGTGCAAGGCCAACTTATAACATTCAAGAAGCAAAAACAGTGGGTCAAGTAGCAAGGGCAGTCCCTAGGATTTATACAGCACTGGAGGACCTCCAGGTAGATCACCAGTCAACTGTGGTTGAAGTAGCAGGTAAGATTGTTGAGCAATATGTTTCTATTTTGATTGACCCTGGTTCTACTCACAGTTACATTACTCCTAGAGTAGTGGAGATTTGTGCTTTTAAGAAGGTAAAGCATAGAAAATCTTGGTTAGTTCAGCTAGCCACTGGAACTAAGAGAAAAGTCAGTGAAGTGGTAGAGAAATGTCCATTGGTCATGGATGGATGGGTCACTTGTGTAGATCTGAATGTTCTACCGCTTGGTTCCTATGATGTTCTCATTAGAATGGATTGGTTAGAAGCTTACAGGGTGAGGCTTGACTGATACAATAAGACTTTCGAATGCATGAATCAAGAAGGGAACCTAGTAGTTGTGAAAGGTATTCCAAAGGTGATTTTAGTACGGCAGGTTTCAGCAATGCAGTTAAAGAAGTTCTATAGGAAGGGTTGCCAATTGTATGCAGCTTAGATTTTGGAGACATCAGACGATGAAACTTCGAGGTTAGAGGATTATCAGGTGTTACAGGAATTCAGGGATGTGTTTCCTGATGAGATTCCAGGAATTCCTCCAAAGCGGGACATTGATTTCACAATTGAACTTGTGCCAGGAGCAGCACCTGTGTCCAAGGCACGCTACATGATGAGTACACCGGAGATGCTAGAATTGAAGATGCACTGTGCAAGAGTTGTTGGAAAAGAAGTATATCCGGCCGAGTGTGTCTTTTTGGGGAGCACCGGTTCTGTTTGTAAAGAAGAAAGATGGTACACTCAGGTTGTGTATTGATTACAGACAATTGAACAAGGTTATGGTGAAGAATAAATATCCTTTTCCTATGATTGATGACCTCTTTGATGAAATGAGAGGAGCAAAGGTATTTTCCAAGATCGACTTGAGGTCTGGTTACCATCAGGTGAGAATCAAGGATGAAGACATTCATAAGACAACCTTTAGGACAAGGTATGGACATTATGAGTTTGTAGTGGTACCATTTGGTCTCACAAATGCACTAGCTACATTTATGTGCCTTATGAATAGTGTCTTCAACAGATATTTGGACAAGTTTGTTCTTGTTTTCCTTGATGACATTCTTGTTTATTCTAAGAATGAGGTAGAGCATGAAGAGCATTTGAGATTGACATTGAAATTGCTCAGAGAGCATCAATTGTATACAAAACTGAGCAAGTGTGACTTCTATAGAGATAGAATTCAGTATTTGGGTCACATTATCTCAGTGGAAGGTATATCTATGGACCTTGAAAAGATTGAAGCCGTTATGAATTGGCCTACTCCAAGAAATGTGACAGATGTAAGATATTTTATGGGACTTGCAGGATACTAACGGAGATTCATTGAGGGATTCTCCAGAGTTGCACATGCCATCGCTTCTTTGCAAAAGAAGGGGATGAAGTTCGAATGGACATCAAGGTGTGAAGAAAGTTTCCAGCAATTGAAGAATCTTCTCACTAGTGCACCAATATTGAAAGTTGCAGATCCGGAGAAAGACTTTGTGGTGTGTACCGATGCATGCAGACAAGGGTTTGGAGGAGTCCTTATGCAAGACAACCACGTGATATGTTATGAGTCAAGAAAGCTGAAGGAGCATGAGAAGAACTATGCTACCCATGATCTAGAGCTTGCAGCCATAGTACATGCTCTCAAAATGTGGAGACATTACTTGATGGGCAGGAGATTTGAGCTCAGAACAAATCACCGTGGACTGAAGTATTTGTTTGATCAGCCTACTCTGAATGCTAGACAAGCAAGATGGCTGGAATTTCTATGTGATTTTTTATTTTGAAATCAAGCACATAAAGGGAAAGGAGAACAAGGTAGCTGATGCACTCAGCAGAAAGATGCAATAAATGCATGTGGCATCTCTTAGTATTTTCCAATCGGATTTGAGGTAGCAGGTTATTAATCATGTTGTTGGGGATGAATTGTATGAGTAGGTAAAAGACAAATTGCAACAGCAAAGTCTTGAGAAGAGGTATGAGGGATATAAATTGGAAGAAGATGGGATTCTCACTTATAAAGGTAGAATTTATATTCCGAATGTAGCAGGTTTGAGGAGAGTTGTTATGGATGAAATCCATCAAGCTCCGTATTCCGGTCACCCAGAATACCAAAAGGCTATTGCTACAGCCAGGAAGCAGTACTTTTGGCCAGGAATGAAAATGGATATGGCTAAGTACATTTCCAGGTGCATGAAATGTCAACAGGTAAAGGTTGAGCATCAACACCTTGCAGACTTGTTGCAGCCTTTGCCAGTTCCGGAATGGAAATGGGAAGTTATTTCCATGGATTTCATTACAGGATTGCTGATGATTTGGAGGCAACATGATTCCATCATGGTTGTGGTAGACAAGTTGGCTAAGGCAGCGCATTTTATATCGGTTAAGTCTACGCATAAGACTGATGATATTGCAAAGATATTCATGAAGGATATTTTCAGATTGCATGGACTGCCGAAGGCAATAGTCTCTGACAGAGATGTCAAGTTCACTTCCAACTTTTGGAAGGGGTTATTTGCAGATTTGGGTACAAAGCTAAACTTCAGCACTGCATACCATCCTCAGACAGATGGGTAGACAGAGAGAGTTAATCAGGTGCTCGAAGACATGCTTCGCATGTACGTGATGGACAAACCAACCAAGTGGAAAGATTACTTGCACTTGTTAGAGTTTGCTTATAACAATGTACAACAAACATCCTTGGGGATGAGTCCATATGAAGCTTTGTATGGGAGAAGGTGTAGGACACCTGTGACTTGGGATAATACAGTGAACAGGATTGTGCTTGGACCAGAATTGAGACAGGAAATCTATGCAGATAAGCATAGGGTGAGCAGGGAGTTCAGTGTTGGGGATCATGTTTACCTTAGAGTGAGGGCAAGCAAGAGTTCCTTGAAACTTAGAAGCTGTGCCAAGCTGTCACCAAGATATTGTGGGTCGTTTGAAGTGCTTGAAAGAATAGGGCCAGTTGCATTAATAGACTTGCATTTCCTGCTAGCACTAGGGCTCATAATGTTTTTCATGTTTCTTTGCTTAAGAGATATGTACATGATCCTAACCATGTGATACATTGGGATGTGATTCAGGTGGAACCCGAGGGAGAGTTTCGAATCGAGCCAATGCGCATCCTCGATAGAAAGGTCACAAGGCTCCAGAACCGGGCCATAGGGCAGGTAAAGGTGCAATGGGAGCACTACGGACTTGAAGAGGCTACATGGGAGTTGGAGGATGCCATGCGATTGGAACATCCATTTTTGTTCAATTCTACAGAACACTGAGGCGATACCAGTGTAGCATTTTGTTCAAATTTTGTAAAGCACTGAGGATAGTGCTATTGAAGGGGGAGGGAAATGTAACACCCCGGTTTTTACCCCATTGCATTAGATGTATATGATGTATATATTGTAAATAATCATGGTGTAGAGCTAAAGGCCAAGGCCTCGTCATTGATTAGTTATGCTATGTTTCAGGTTGAAATTGTCACCGATGGTATATCGGGGCATACGACATACATATCAAGTTTTGTCATCATGTAAATATACATCTTTAATTAAATGAACCCAACCAACTATGCTCACTGCAACCATAATGAAAAGGGAATGATTTTCCCAAGGATAAGGGGGGGGGATTGTTAAACCATGAACCAATGGGGAAAAATCCATATGTCACCTTCCCTTGTCTTATCCAACTACCACCATTAAAAACTGCTGCTATTAGTTGGGGTAGTTATGGCTGGGAGTGGAGTGTGGCAGGACTGTCAGTCCTTGCCCACACGCACACTCCACCAGCGAATTGAACCTCATGATGGGAAGAAGAATGACTACGCCCCTCATTTCTTCCTCTCCACTACGCCACTCTTTCCCTTGTCTGTTCATCCTCACACAGGGACGGTAGTCTGATGATTTTCCACGCACAAGCTTCTTTTTCGGGTGTGGTCTCACGTAGCCAGGAGGAGGGAGCTGTTTCAGATGTCATTCACGTTTCCGCAGAGTGGTATCTAGCATGATTTCCATCCGAATTCTGGGGGTCTAGTGTAAAATTTCCTCACGCACAGGTTGAGAGTCTGTATCTCCTTCCCCAGTGCGTCATGTGTATGTATTTTCTGATTGCTTCATTGTCCAGGATGGACTGTTGTTTCTCCACGTTGTGAACTGTGTTTTCTGATACGTTTGAGGCTGCTATAGGTTGTTTTGGGAGTAGTTTTGGCCACGATAGGGCCAAGAACGACTCAGGAATTATTTCCCTTGCCCAAGCTATGAATTGCTTGTGTGACTGCGTGTATGCAGTGGTTGGTCTTCGAACTGTGTTGGGAGCATGGATGGGGACTTGGTTTGCTTGATAAACCTGGTGTGTTTGGAAACCACACAGACAGAGCTAGAGGGATGACTTTCTTCTCCACAACCCCTGAATAGCACTGGAAGGGAAGTCAGAGCCTGAGGGACTGTGTAGCAGAGAAGGGACTAATTCCTTGTGTTGAGTGTGTGTGGGTGTCTTAGAAGTCAGGCTAGTTCTGGTGTAGGTGTTCCTAGCTCCCTAATGGGCTCACCAGCTTAGCATTTAGCCTTTCCCAGCTCCTTGATGGCCTGATAAACTTGACCATGTTGGCTTGGTTGTCTTGTTGATGGCCTGATAAACCCAACTGTGTTGGCTTGGATGTGTTTTGTGTATCCTTGGCTATGCGTACGCCTGCTTGTTCTTTATTCCTTGGGGAATCATGCCCAGCTCGGGGGTGGAAGCATTGCTGAGAGATTTAGGAGCATGCTAGCCTATGGTTGGGTGGAACGTTGTAGCGATGTAGCTGGTTACGGAACGAGTTCTTCATAAGATAAGTAATTTTGTCTATTTTACTCCTACAATCATTTTACTGTTAATGAATATGGTGAACATGTTGAATGCTTGTATAAATAATTGTAGCTATGTATGATAAATAATTGTATTTGTGTATGTTCTACTTCAATGCATTTTGTTTCAACATTTTATGAATGCACATGTTCATGGGGCTGGTTTCCCGGATGGTTAAGGCCATGGTAGCATCCTCTTCGTCGGTGGAGGGTCGGGGACGCTACATTGGATGCACAATTTAATTCCGCATCCAATAAGTACCCACATTGCATACTTTTGATGGACCCCACTACCCAAAAAACAAGAAATACCTGAAAAAACGTGATGATGGTTAAGGCCATGGTAGTGTCCTCTTCGCCGGTGGAGGGTCAGGGACGCTACATTGGATGCACAATTTAATTCCACATCCAATAAGTACCCACATTGCATACTTTTGATGGACCCCGCTACCCAAAAAACAAGAAATACCTGAAAAAACGTGATGATGACATCATCATCACGTTTTTTCAGGTATTTCTTGTTTTTTTGGTAGCAAGGTCCGTCAACAGTATGTAGTGTGGGTACTTGTTGGATGCATAATTAAATTCCGCATCCAACAAGCTCTCTCGATTGAAATTTGAGTAAAAACACAGGGAGATATGTCGAAAATACGAACAAAAAAAGTAGTTTTCTTTTATGACAAATATGTCAATTCAACCATTATGGTTGACTCATTTTATTGAAATTCTATTGGTTCTTTAATTCCAAATCACAAAATTTATTGTTGACGTGTTTTCTTATAAAGCCCATTTAAGACCCCAAATTTCCTCTAATGACTAAGAAAGGTTAATAAGCTTGCCAAGTAAAGACTGTGTTTGTTAATTGTAAATACAGTAGGGGATTTTTCCTCACCTTTTGGCAATGAAGTAACATTCTTGAGAGGAGGTGACCTTGTCGCCACTCTCGTTGACCATCTACAACCTGCATTCCATAATGTATGCAGTTAAAACCATTTATAATTGATAAATTTTGTTATACAAGGAAATCACAACAGAGTTATAACCATTCTTACCTGATCAGAGATGCATGGGAAATAAATTGGGTTCGTTGGAAATTCCCCATAGCTACCCAAACCCCACTTGCAAACCCAAAGTAAGAAGTTAGAGGTTTTTTTTTATGAAATTGATTTCAAACAGTCAAAGAAGCTAGTAGTCAAATCCTTACCTTATACAAATGCATTGAGAGCCAGGGGTCGGCTCCTCCTGAATGCCCTTATCACTCCTCTTCTGGAAACAAAGGAGAAACCCCAAGTCAATTTAAACACATATACAATTATTCTGGAACAAATTTTAAACTGTGAAAACAAATTAAGCAGCTTAGTTATCTGGTTAAAGGCATGGAAAAAAACCCAACGAATGATTGTCTTGTTCCTCCCACAAGAACCAAAAAGGCCGAAGTCATCATGACGACCATATTACAAATGAAAAGCTTCAGTTAAACCTCAAAAAACAAGAAATGACTTCCACTAACAGATTATGTAAGGCACAAGAGGAAGATGTACAAGCAACCATAAAATGGCCAAGCTTTCTCCCTAGAATGGATACACACCAACTAATGCGAAAATGGACCTTTCTAGAACCCTTCCTAGAGATTGTGACAGACGGAGGGTCGAGATCTCTCTTGGACACATGTTTTCAACTTGCCATCAATACACCTAGTTGCGCTCTAAACTCACAGCCAAGGAAGAGTAAATGTCCCGTAGCCAAACTTAAATTGCATGCGTTAAAACCCTGTAGCTCCCATTAATGGTTATACCATAAACCATGTTATAACATCAACGCTTTATGCCAAGGTCAAGGTTGGGGATCATGAATATGGTGTTATCACCATAGTCCCCAAAACATTTTGTTAACCATTTACTTCTTCACAACTTTTAAACCTACCTTGCGCATTAACCCTTTGATTTATGTGTGTTATCTTTGCCACCCTATAATGAAGGGTGTGTTTAGAACTAGGTCATAATTTCTAGGTGCTAGGACCAAGCCATAGCCTTTAGGCTTAAAATCCATAGCAAAAACAATAATTACAATAAGCATAAAAATAGTTGAGAACATCACCTTAAGGTGTAGCTATAGGGTTGTTGTCACCCGTATGCAAACGCCACTTGAGGTAAAAAAAATAAATTGTCCATTCAATTTAAGAATCATAATAAGTTACTTCATACACATTTAATTCTTAACGACAATTTATTTCATGTTGTGACTCAATTAAAACATGTTACGACAACACATTCGATAAAAGAATAATAATAATAATTATTATTATTATTTGTAACTAGGAAAATTAGAAACTAGAGATGAGCTGGTACTCACGTGACACAGGGTCCAGGGATCTATTCCTGCTACCACTATACCCCTAGATGCCCCACACCCGCTGCAAAACATGGGACACAGGTAAATTCAGGTGGGATTTGAACTCGTGACTTCCAATTTACAACAAGTGACTTCATAACAACTGAACCGCCAATGAGCCACTGTCGTGCCGCTATTATTATTATTATTTTATTTTATTTTTTATTTCGAGATTTTTAGGTGTGTGACAGAATGGCATCAGAGCATGGTTACAACACTTGGCTTGAACAAGTCCAACACTAAAAAAGATGAAAGTAGAAAACTAACTTTATCTTATTATGGTTTGATTATCTTACAAACAGGAAGAGAATGATAACCTTTATTTTGCATGAAATTATGGTAGATAGGCGAATGTACACGGAAGAGAAATCCCATCCTAGGAATCCAATGAACAATGAAGATGGTAACCTAATGGAGGGTGAAATATGGGCAAATCTAAATGAAATTAGAGACGAAAACCCATTTGAATTACAACAAACTATTAACGAATTAAGAGCATAACTAAAACGAGTTAAAGAAGATAACGAACATATTCTGAAAGCACAGGAAGAGTTAAATAACATTCAGCTTTCTAAACTACACAGAAATGAAAAAGAGAAAAATAAAGAACCTGAACTTAACATGGAAAAAACTACACCTTACAAACGTAAGGGAAGGAAATTGGATTTTTCTAAACATGAGACCGAATATTCAAGTGAAGAATCACCCAAACACAATGCATAACAATATAAGGATTCTATTGAAAGCAGTGACAATAATCAAAAGAAAAAGAAATATAAACCTTATGAAGAAATTTCGGGTGAATTCAAAAAGATCAAACCTCCTATGTTTGACAGAGAGATCGAGAAAGGGGAAGATGCGGAAGCTTGCCTGACTAAAATGAAGAAATATTTCTAGATTTATAACTGTTCCGATTAATTAAAGAAAAAAATGGCCATCTATAATTTAACAGGAAAAATAGATATATGGTGGCAGGACATAAATAAAGTAAAATGTATAAAATAATGCTATGTAACATGGAGAACATTCAAGAAACATTTTAAACGAAAGTATCTTTTAGAATAGTACTATGAAGAAAAAATTAAAGAATTTTACGAATTAAAGTTAGGTGCTATGACCATGAAAGAACTCTGTAGTAAATTATTAAGTTTACTTCGTTACGTGCCTTATATAATTGACAAAAATAAAAAATAACAGTGCTTTATCAGCTGCTTGCCTCTTGTGTTTAAAGATAGGATTGAGTATGACAATCCGAAAAATCTGGAAGAGGCAATGAGAAAGACAAATTTATGTTATGATCATAATAATAATAAAATGAAAAATATACCTAACTAGAAAACTAAAAGATGTGACAACTTTGACCAGAGAAAGAAAAATATTGGGAATAACTACCACAGGTATTAATGGAATAACTATAAAATATTTAAACCACAAAACCCTACATCAAAGGAAAAATAACCACCCACTACCTTTAATAAAAAAACTACATAGAGGGAACCACTAAAATGTTGGGAATGTGGCGAGCCACATTACTTTAAAGATTGCCCCTTAAGAAAGTTTTTTTTAATAATGTTCACTCAATCCAAGAAGCTTCTACAGTTGGGGATATGGCGAGAAGCATGCCCATAATCAATGCATCATTGGAGAATCGACAAGCAGACCATTAGACTTCAATGGTCGAAATTGAAGGTATAATTAAAGGCCAATCCATCTCTATATTAATTGATCAAGGTGCAAGTTTACGTTATGTATCACCTAGGATTGTAGAGTTATGTAAATTACAACAAGATAAGTTTGAGAAATCATGGTTGGTACAACTAGCCACATGTATAAAACAAAAACTCACTAGTTACATGAAAAAATGTGAAATTAGGATGAATGAATTGAATACACATGCGGATTTAATTATCTTATTGTTATGGTCTTATGATTTGCTAATAGGATTGGATTGGTTAGAAAAATATAGAGTTATGTTAAACTGTTATGATAAAACTTTCCCATGCTTAGATCATAATGGTAATACAATTAATGAAAAATGAATTCCCAGAAAAGTTACTATAAGAGAAATCTCTGTCTTATAGATGAAAAGGTCTATACGTAAGGGATGCAAGGTCTTTTCAATCTATGTAATGGAAAATACGGATAAAGACAATGAACTTAAAACATAGGATATACAAATTTTAAAGGATTTTAAAGACATATTTTCGGAAGAAGTTTATGGACTACCACCGAAGAGGCACATAGAGTTTACGATCGATCTAGTACCGGGAGCGGTAAAAACATCGAAAGATCCCTATCAGAAGAATACAATAAATCTTACTGAACTTAAATCACAATTTCATGAACTAATTGATAAAAAGTACATTCGACCTAGTGTTTCCCCTTGGGGAGCAACGGTCTTATTTGTAAATAAAAAAGATGGCACTTTAAGACTGTGTATAGATTATCGTCAATTAAACAAGATGACTATTAAAAATTGATATCATTTTCCCCATATAGACAATCTATTCAATCAATTATGAGGGGAAACCATCTTCTCCAAAATGTATTTAAGATACGAATACCATCAGGTACGGATTAATGACGAAGATATCTTTAAAACCGCTTTTAGAACCATATACATTCATTATGAGTTTGCCGTAATTCCCTTTGGTTTAACAAATGCACCTGCAACTTTTATGTCCTTAATGAATAGTATTTTTTTTAATTACTTAGATAAATTTGTAGTCGTCTTCATCGACGACATATTGATTTACTCCAAGAATGAACAAGAACACGAAGAAAACCTAAGAATAATTTTACAAGTGTTAAGAGAACAACAACTGTTTGCTAAGTTTAGCAAGTGCGACTTCTTTAAAGACATAATCCAATATCTAGGAAATGTGGTTTGTAAAGATGGAATATTAGTGGATCCCGATAAAATTAAATCTAGCACTGATTGGCATGTTCCAAAGAACGTAACCGACGTAAGATCATTCATGGGGATTACTGGCTATTACCTAAAATTCATTAAAGGGGTTTCTAAGATAGCCTACCCCATAATTTCACTGCAGAAGAAATGTAAGAAATTTGATTGGAGTGAAAAATTTACTGAAAGTTTTAATACACTAAAACACTCGTTGAACACAACTCCTATCTTAAAAATTGTTGATCCTTTTAAGGATTTTTTCATATGCACTAATGCATGCAGAGAAGGATTATGCGGGGTACTAATTCAAGAAAACTATGGCGTAGCCTATGAGTCTAGGAAGTCAAAAGAACACGACAAGAATTATGCTACACACGACTTAGAACTTGCTGCCATCATACATGCACTAAAAATGTGGTGACACTACTTCATCGGAAGAAGATTCTTACTGATGTCAGATAACATAAGTCTAATGTACTTGTTTGACCAACAAAATCTTATTGCCAGACAAGCAAGGTGGTTTGTCATTTTTAAGCGAATATGATTTCGAAATAAAACATATAAAAGGAAAAGAGAATAAATTTGCAGACACTTTAAGTCGTCACACAAACTTACAGTATGCAAGCAATAACTATGAATCAGATTTATAAAATAAAATCTTAAATGCAGAAAAAAATGATGAGTACCAAGTCCTAAAAGAAAATACCATAGAAAATGAAAGAAATCAAATAAAAACAGATCTTAGTGTGAATAGAAGAGGGCTACTACTACATAAAGTTAGATTATATATACCAAATTCAACTGATATTAAATTAACTGTTATGGATGAATTACACAAACAACTGTATTTAGGACACCTTAGATACCAGAAAATGATCACTATGACAAGAAAAGACTTTTTGGCTTAATATGAAAAAAGAAGTAGTGGAATATTTAACACGTTGCATTGAATGTCAATAGATAAAAGCTGAACATCAACATCCAGTAGGATTACTTGCAGCCATTACCCATTCTGGAATAGAAATGAGAAGTAATTAACATAGATTTAATAACATGTTTACCTAAGAATTTCAAACAACATGACTCAATCATGGTCGTAGTAGGAAAATTAAGTAAAGAAACCCACTTTATTATGGTAAAATATACTTATAAGGATGTTAAAATGAAAATTATTATTCTTTGAATATTTTATTTTTTAAATATTTTGACTAGAAAGTCAAAATAAATGTAATGAATTATTTTTATTTAATAATTAAAAATACTGAGAGGAATCAGAACTGAAGTAGCTATTGGAAGAGTGTTTGTTGACCTATAAGGGGAAACGACAAGTGACGAAAGCTACTGAGTGAGAACTCAAGTGATGTAAGAGGCATCTTCCCAAAAATTAGGTCAAGACTCCTGGTGGAGTGCTAAAGAGTAGGAGGGTCATAAATGACCAAATCCTAGGAAAAATACTATATAATAGTATGTCCATTAAGCAAGCAAGAGGTTAATGATGGACGAGGAATTGATATGTTAATGCAAGAGACGACGCATTGATTGGATTTTGTCCTTCTGGTTCAACAAACAAGCTCGAGGGTTCTGGAGCAAGTAAGACTTGACTGCTCTAGAAGTTGGTTGGGAGGAATGACAACTTAAGTTCTATTTTCCCGAGAGTGGTGTCAGAATCTCTATTTCTATTATTATATGTTTAAGTATTGGTAAGTATAATTCAAGTATAGATATGAATCGGAGTTACATTCTACAGTAATTGATACTATGCATCCATTCTTATCCTTTTTTCTATTTTAAAGTTATAATTTGATATAATTGTTCTTTATAGTAGAGAAATTGCAGTTTCATTATCATGATCTAAATTAAATGAATCTCTGTTTAGGATTCCATACCGAAATTAGAGTAGAATCTAATGTTAACCTAAGTAGGAGTCTGAATGAAGGCATTACAACAATTTGATTAAATAATTTACATTACTTTTGTATCTATCTCTGTTCTAGAATCGTATTAAATTTATAACCAATTCCCAATTAAAAACTCTGTTCCAGATTAACTATGGTTACGTTTAGATCCCACTAGTATAGTTAAAACAACGTAATTATAGAGAGAACTTTTAATTAAAAAACCCAAATCGAATGACCCAACACGATTTTCAATTACATAAATAGTAAATGAAAAGATTACAGATTGTTGCTTAAACTAATCTAAGTATACAGAGTAAAGCCGAGAGGCTTTTTTCCCATAACAAATATCTAGATCGTAAATCGATATGTGCAACGATCGCCACAACAAGTCCAATGCAAGCAATACATAAATTTCCAACACATATCCAATCTTATAAATTAAATAACAAATAGTTACATGATTTTTGGGTAACCATACCCGTTATAAACATTGTCTAACAACTCATAGATATATATAATAAATACAACAATACGATCTAGCAATAAAATAATCATTAAATATAAACATAGTCTTTAATCGTGGGTATCCAAACCCAAAGACTTATGGCTCTATCCAAAAAAAGTTTTGCTTCCACACAATCGAATCACAAAAATATTCATTTTTTCATCCACAAAACCATCCAACAAACAATGTGTGGTTATAAGACCATTGAAATGACATCCATTGCTTTAATAAATCCACAATATATTCATCTGAGTGGATAATATCAACAATACAAACAAATGATAAGATGCAAAGCCATTTCTGTAGGATAAAGACCCATAAGGGTTTCATTTAAACACATGATCCAATCTTATATTCATGATAGTGGCGAAATCCCTTTTCCTAAGTGGTCCGCGAACCAGGGAAGAACCACTGCAACTATATACTAAGTTAACCCTTACCACTTGGTTGTTGGCGATTTGTTGGTGCAGACCGAGCACATCCACGCCAGGAGGATTACATGCATGACAACAAAACTAAGAAAGGTTAATAAGCTTGCTAAGTAAAGACTGTGTTTGTTAATTGTAAATACAGTAGGGGATTTTTCCTCACCTTTTGGCAATTAAGTAACATGATTTAGAGGAGGTGACCTTGTCGCCACTCTCATTGACCAACTACAACCTGCATTCCATAATGTATGCAGTTAAAACCATTTATAATTGATGAATTTTGTTATAAAAGGAAATCACAACAGAGTTGTGACCATTCTTACTTGATCGGAGATGCATGGGAAATAAACCGGGTTCGTTGCAAACTCCCCATAGCTACCCAAACCCCACTTGCAAACCCAAAGTAAGAAGTTAGAGTCTTTTTTTTTCTTTCTGAAATCGATTTTGAACAGTCAAAGAAGCTAGTAGTCGAATCCTTACCTTATACAAATGCAGAGAGCCAGGGGTCGGCTCCTCCTGGACGCCCTTATCACTCCTCTGCTTGCAACAAAGGAGAAACCCCATATCAATTTAATTGCATTTACAATTATTCTAGAACAAATTTTAAACTAAGTGAAAACAAACTAAGAAGCTTAGTTATCTGGTTAAAGGCCTGGAAAAAAAACCCAACGAATGATTGGCTTCTTCCTCCCACAAGAACCATAAAGGCCGAAGTCATCATGACAGCCTTATTACAAATGAAAATATTCAGTTAAACCTCTAAACACAAGAAATAACTTCCATTAACCGATTGTGTACGACATAAGAGGAAGACGTATAAGCAACCATGAAATGGCCAAGCTTTCTCCCTAGAACGGATACATACCAACTAATGCAAAAACGAACCTTTATAGAACCCTTCCTAGAGATCGTGATAGATGGAGGTTCAAGATCCCTCTTGGACACACATTTTCAACTTGCCATCAATATGCCTGGTTGCGCTCTAAAATCGCAGCCAAGGCAGAGTAAATGTCCCATAGCCAAACTTAAATTGCATGCGTTAAAACTTTGTAACTCCCATTAATCGTTATATGATAAACCATGTTATAACATCAACGCTTTATGCCAAGGTCAAGGTTGGGGATCATGACAATGGTGTTATCACCATAGTCCCAAAACATTTCATTAACCATTTACTTCTTTACAAATTTTAAACCTACCTTGTGCATTAACCCTTTGATTTATGTGTGTTACCTTTGCCACCCTATAATGAAGGGTGTGTTTAGAACTAGGTCATAGTTTCCAGGTGCTAGGACCAAGCCATATCCTTTAGGCTTAAAATCCATAGCAAAAACAATAATTACAATAAGCATAAAAAGAGTTGAGAACATCACCTTAAGGTGTGGCTATAGGGTCATTGTCACCCGTATGCAAACGCCACTTGAGGTTAAAAAAAAAAATACCTGTCCATTCAATTTAAGAATCATAATAAGTTACTTCATACACATTTAATTTTTGACAACAATTTATTTCATGTTGCGACTCAATTAAACCATGTTACGACAACACATTCGATAAAAGAATAATAATAATAATAATAATTATTATTATTTGTAACTAGGGAAATAAAAAACTGGAGATGAGCTAGTACTCGCGTGACACGGGGTCCAGGGATCCATTCCTACTACCACTATACCCCTAGATGCCCCACACCCGCTGCAAGACATGGGACATAGGTAAATTCGGGTGGGATTTGAACTCATGACCTTCAATTTACAACAAGTGACTTCATAACAACTGAACCGCCAATGAGCCACTCCTGTGCCGTTATTATTATTATTATTTATTTTATTTTATTTTTTATTTCAAGATTTTTAGATGTGTGACAGAATGGTATGAGAGCATGGTTACAACACTTGGATTGAACAAGCCCAACACTAAAACTGATGAAACTAGAAAACTAACTTTACCTTATTATGGTTTGAATATCTTACAAACAGGAAGAGAAGGATAACCTTGTTTTTGCATGAAGTTATGGTAGATATGGGAATGTCCACGGAAGAGGAATCCCATCCTAGGAATCACGTGAACAATGAAGATGGTAACCTAACAGAGGATGAAATATAGGTAAATCTAAATAAAATTAGAAACGACAACCCATCTAAATTACAACAAACTATTAAAGAATTAAGAGCATAACTAAAATGAGTTAAAGAAGATAACGAACATATTCTGAAAGCATAGGAAGAGTTAAATAACATTCAGCTGTCTAAACTACACAGTAATGAAAAAGAGAAAAATAAAGAACCTGAACTTAACATGGAAAAAACTACACCTTACAAACGTAAGGGAAATAAATTGGATTTTTCTAAACATAAGACCGAATCTTCAAGTGAAGAATCACCCAAGCACAATACATAACAATATAGGGATTCTAGTGAAAGTAGTGACAATAATCAAAAGAAAAAGAAATATAAACCTTATGAATAAATTTCAATGAATTCAAAAAGATCAAACCTCCTATGTTTAACAGAGAGATTGAGAAAGGGGAAGATGCAGAAGCTTGGTTATCTAGAATGAAGGAATATTTCTAGATTTATAACTGTTCTGATTAATTAAAGACAAAAATGGCCATCTATAATTTAACAGGAAAAATAGATATATGGTGGCAGGACATAAATAAAATAAAATGTATAAAAGAACGCTATATAACATGGAGAACATTCAAGAAACATTTTAAACGAAAGTATCTTTCAGAATAGTACTACAAAGAAAAAACTAAAGAATTTTACGAATTAAAGTTAGGTGCTATGACCATGAAAGAACTCTGTAGTAAATTATTAAGTTTACTTCGTTATGTGCCTTAAATAATTGATGAAAATAAAAAAAAATACAGTGCTTTATCAACTGCTTGCCTCTTATGTTTAAAGATAGGATTGAGTACGACAATCTGAAAACTCTGGAAGAGGCAATGAGAAAGAGAAATTTATGTTATGATCAGAATAATAATAAAATGAAAAATATACCTAACTCAAAATCTAAAAGACGTGACAACTTTGACCAGTTAAAGAAAAATATTGGGAATAACTACCACAAGTATTAATGGAATAACTATAAAAGCTTTAAACCACAAAACCCTGCATCGAAGGAAAGAGAACCACCCACTACCTTTAATAAAAACACTACATAGAAGGAACCACTAAAATGTTGGGTATGTGGTGAGCCACATTACTTTAAAGATTGCCCCTTAAGAAATATTTTTTTAATAATGTTCACTCAATCCAAGAAGCTGCTACAGTTGGGGATATGGCGAGAAGCATGCCCATAATTAATGCATCATTGGAGAATTGACAAGTAGACCATTAGACTTAAATGGTCAAAATCGAAGGTATAATGAAATATCAACCCATCTCTATATTAATTGATCAAGGTGCAAGTTTACGTTATGTATCACCTAGGATTGTAGAGTTATGTAAATTACAACAAGATAAGTTTGAGAAACCATGGTTGGTAGAACTAGCCACATGTATAAAACAAAAAGTCAGTAGTTACGTGAAAAAAGTGAAATTATGATGAATGAATTGAATATACATGTGGATTTAAATATCTTATCGTTATGGTCTTATGATTTACTGATAGGATTGGACTTGTTAGAAAAATATAGAGTTATGTTAAATTGCTATGATAAAACTTTCACATGCTTAGATGATAATGGTAATATAATTAATGGAAAAAGAATTCCCAGAAAAGTTACTATAAGAGAAATCTCTATCTTACATATGAAAAGGTCTATACGAAAGGGATGCAAGGTCTTTGCAGTCTATGTAATGGAAAATAAGGATAAAGACAATCAACTTAAAATTTAGGATATACCAATTTTAAAGGATTTTAAAGGAAGAAGTTTATGGACTGCCACCGAAGAGGGACATAGAGTTTACGATCTATCTAGTACCGGGAGCGATAACAACATCGAAAGATCCATATCGGATGAATATAATAGAGATTAATGAACTTAAATCACAATTGCAGGAACTAATTGATAAAAAGTACATTCTACCTAATGTTTCCCCTTGGGGAGCAATGGTCTTATTTGTAAATAAAAAAGATGGCACTTTAAGATTGTGTATAGATTATCGCCAATTAAACAAGATGACTATTAAAAATTGATATCCTTTTCCCCATATAGACAATCTATTCAATCGATTCCGAGGGGAAACCATCTTCTCCAAAATATATTTAAGATATGAATACCATCAGGTACAGATCAATGATGAAGATATCTTTAAAACCGCTTTTAGAACCAGATACAATCATTATGAGTTTGTCGTAATTCCCTTTGGTTTAACAAACACACCTACAACTTTTATGTGCTTAATGAATAGTATTTTGTTTAATTACTTAGATAAATTCATAGTCATCTTCATCAACGACATATTGATTTGATCCAAGAATGAACAAGAATAAGAAGAAAACCTAAGAATAATTTTACAAGTGTTAGGAGAACAACAACTGTTTGCTAGGTTTAGCAAGTGTGACTTCTTTAAAGAGATAATCCAATATCTAGGAAATATGGTTTCTAAAGATGGAATATCAATCGATCCCGATAAAATTAAATCTATCACTGATTGGCATGTTCCAAAAAACGTAACCAATGTAAGCTCATTCATGGGGATTATTGGCTATTACCTAAAATTCACTAAAGGGGTTTCTTAGATATCCTACCCCATAATTTCACTGCAGAAGAAAGGTAAGAAATTTGATTGGAGTAAAAAAAATTACTGAAAGTTTTAATAAGCCAAAACACCTATTAAACACAACTCCTATCTTAAAAATTGTTGATCCTTTTAAGGATTTTGTCATATGCACCAATGCACGTAGAGAAGGATTATGCGGGGTACTAATTCAAGAAAACTATGGCATAGCCTACGAGTCTAGGAAGTCAAAAGAATACGAGAAGAATTATGCTACACGCGACTTAGAACTTGCTGCCATCATACATGCACTAAAAATGTGGCGTCACTACCTCATTGGAAGAATATTCTTACCAATGTCAGATAACTTAAGTCTAAAGTACTTGTTTGACCAACAAAATCTTAATGCTAGACAAGCAAGGTGGTTGTCATTTTTAAGCGAATATGATTTCGAAATAAAACATATAAAAGGAAAAGATAATAAATTTGCAAACACTTTAATTCATCACACAAACTTACAGTATGCAAGCAATAACTATGAATCAGATTTATAAAATAAAATCTTAAATGCAGAAAAATTTGATAAGGAGTACCAAACCCTAGAAGAAAATACTGCAGAAAATGAAAGAAATCAAATAAAAACAGATCTTAGTCTGAATAGAATAGGGCTACTACTACATAAAGTTAGATGATATATACCAAATTCAACCAATGTTAAATTAACTGTTATGGATGAATTACACAAACGATCGTATTTAGGACACCCCAGATACCAGAAAATGATCACTATGACAAGAAAAGACTTCTTTTGACTTAATATGAAAAAAGAAGTAGCGGAATATTTAACACGTTGCATTGAATGTCAATAGATAAAAGCTGAACACCAACATCCAGCAGGATTACTGCAGCCATTACCCATTCCAGAATAGAAATGAGAAGTAATCAACATAGATTTAATAACATGTTTACCTAAGAATTTTAAACAACATGACTCAATCATGGCCATAGCTGTAGGCAAATTAAATAAAGCAACTCACTTTATTTCGGTAAAATATACTTATAAGGATGTTAACACTGCAGATATATATATGAAATAAATTTTCAGGTTACACGTCGCACCTAAGGTAATAATCTCATATAGAGATATAAAATTTACAGGGAATTTTGGAAAGCCTTGTTCGAAGGACTAGGCACAAAATTAAATTTCAGCATTGCATGTCATCCTCAAACAGATAGACAAACTGAATGAGTAAATTGGATTCTAGAAGACATGCTTAGAATGTACGTAATGGATAAACTAGGTAAGTGGGAATATTACTTACACTTAATAGAATTTTCTTATAGCAATCATTTCCAAGTTTCAGCTGAAATGAGTCCATTTGAAATTATGTACGGACAAAAATATAACACTCCGATTTCTTGGAGTACTACTATCGATAGGTTAATGTTAGGTCCTTAGCTATTGAAATATATGGAACTAATAGTGAAACAAGTGCAACAAAATTTGAAGGCTACTCAAGACAGACAAGAGAGTTATGCTGATTTGAAAAGAACTCCTCAAGGGTTCCAAGTAGTTGAGCATGTATACATAAAGGTAAAACCAAAGAAAAGCACCCTAATACTGGGAAGATATTAAAAATTGGCACCCAGGTATTGCGGGCCATTTGAAATTTGGAAAAATTAAGACCAGTTGCATATCAGTTAGCATTACCATCTACGATTAAAGTA
The DNA here is from genome assembly GCA_001517045.1 of Pseudotsuga menziesii. Lineage (NCBI taxonomy): Eukaryota > Viridiplantae > Streptophyta > Pinopsida > Pinales > Pinaceae > Pseudotsuga > Pseudotsuga menziesii. The sequence continues at coordinate 650,725 of LPNX010826811.1, forward strand.
CATAATGTTTTTCATGTTTCCATTTTGAAGAAATACGTTCATGATTCTACTCATGTGATTAATTGGAATGTTATAAAGGTGGAACCTGAAGGAAAATTTCAGGTAGAACCAGAGTGTATTCTCGATAGGAGAGAAATTTTACTCTGGAACCGTAATATCAGACAAGTCAAGGTGCAATGGAAGCACCTTAGTTCGGAAGAGTCCACTTGGGAACTGGAAAGTAACACGCGGGAGGCATATCCAATCCTATTTCAGGATGAACACATGGAAGAATAAAGACAGAAAAATAATAACACCAAGGATGACGTTATCCTCTAAGAGGAGGTGTATAACACACGGAATAAATGAAAACTATTATTCTTTGAATATTTTATTTTTTAAATATTTTGACTAGAAAGTCAAAATAGATGTAATGAATTATTTTTATTTAATAATTAAAAATACTGAGAGGAATCAAAACTGAAGTAGCTATTGAAAGAGTGTTTGCTGACCGACAAGGGGAAAAGACAACTGACGAAAGATAATGAGTAAGAACTCAAGTGATACAGGAGACATCTTCCCCAAAACCAGGTCAAGACTCCTTATGGAGTGCTAAAGAGAAGGAGGATCATATGTGACCAAGTCATAGGAAAATTACTATATAATAGTATGTCCATTAAGAAAGCAGGAGGCTAGCGATGGACATGGAATTGATATCTTAATGTAAGAGATGGCGCATTGATCGAATTTTGTCCTTCTGGTTCAGGAAACAAGAGCAGATGTTCTGGAGCAAATAAGACTTGCCTGCTCTAGGAGTTGGTTGGGAGGAACGACAACTTTAGTTATGTTTTCTCAACAATGGTGTCAGGTTCCCTATTTATATTCTTATTTGTTTAATTATTGTTAATTATAATTCAAGTATATATATGAATCATAGTTACATTCTACAAGAATTGATACTATGCATCTGTTCCTATCCCTTTTTCTATTTTTAAGTTATAATTCGATATAATTGTTCTTTATAGTAGAGAAATTGCAGTTTCATTATCGTGATCTAAATTAAATGAATCTCTGTTTGGGATTCCATACCCAAATTATAGTAGAATATAATGTTAGCCTAAGTAGGAGTATGAATGAAGGCATTACAGTGATTTGATTAAATAATTTACATTACTTTTGTATTTATCTCTATTCTAGAATCCTATTAAATTTGTAACCAATTCCCAATTAAAAACTTTGTTCCAAATTAACTATGGATACGTTTAGATCCCACTAGTATAGTTGAAACAACATAACTATAGAGAAATTTTTTAATTAAAAACCCCAAATAGAATAACCCAACAAGATTTTCAATTACATAAACAGTAAATGAAAAAGATTATAGACTGTCGTTTAAACTAATATAAGTATACATAGTCGAGTTGAGAGCCTTTCTTCCCATAACAAATATCTAGGTCGCAGATCAATATGCAATGATCACCACAACAAGTCATATGAAAGTAATACATAAATGTATAACACAAATCCATCTTATAAATTAAATAACAAATAGTTACATGATTGTTGGGTAACCATACCCGTTATAAACTGAATTGATCTTAGGCTTGTTATAAACATTGTATAAAAACTCATATATCTATATAATAAATAAAACAATCATATCTAGCAATTATGATATAGTCATTAAATATAAACACGCAGTCTCTAATTGCGGGTATCCAAACCCTTATACTTATGGCTATGTCCAAAACAAAGATTTGCTTCCACACAATCGAATCACAAAGATATTGAGTTTTTCATCCACAAAAACCATCCAACAAACAATGCGTGGATGTAAGACCATTGAAATGACATCTATCGCTTTAATAAATCCACAACATATTCATCCGAGCGGATAATATAAACAATACAAACAAACGAGAGGTTGCAAATCCATTTATGTAGGATAAAGACCCATAAGGGTTTAATTTAAACACATAGTCCAAACTTATCTTCGCGATAGTGGTGAAAGCCCTTTTCCCAAGCGGTCCACAAACCAGGGAAGAACCATTGCAACTATCTACTTATAATTTAACCCTTACCACTTGGTTATTGGAGGTTCATTGGTGCAGACCGAGCACATCCACGTTGGGAGGATTACATGCATGACAAAAAAATGGAGAGGTTCATTGGTGCAGACCGAACACATCCATGCCGGGAGGATTACATGCATGACAAAAAAATGGAGAAAGTTTAATAAGCTTGCTAAGTAAAGACAATTTTTGTTAATTGTAAACATAGTAGGGAATTTTCACTCACCTTTTAGCAATGAAGTAATAGGCTTGAGAGGAGGAGACCCTGTTGCCACTCTCGCCGTCCATCTACAACCTGTATTCCATACTGTATGCAGTTAAAACCATTTATAATTGAAGAATTTTTTTATACAAGGAAATTGCGACATAGTTAAAACCACTCTTACATGACCGAAGATGCATGGGAAATAAGCCAGGTTCATTGGGAGCTCCGCATAGCTACCTAAACCCCACCTGCAAACCCAAAGTAAGAAGTTAGATTTTTTTTATTTTTTTTATTTTATGAAATCAATTTAAAACAGTCAAGGAAGCTAGTAGTCGAATCCTTACCTTATAGAAATGCAGAGAGAGCCAGGGGTCGACTCCTCTTGGACGCCCTTATCACTCCTTTACCTATAATGAAGGAGAACTCCTAAGTCAATTTAATTGCATATGCCATTATTCTGGAACAAATTTTAAACTAAGTGAAAGCAAACTAAGAAGCTTAGTTACCCGCTTAAAGGCATCGAAAAAAACTCAATGAATGATTGTCTTCTTCCTCCCACAAGAACCAGAAAGTACAAGGTCATCATGACGACCATATTACTGATGAAAGCCTTCAGTTAAACCTCAGAACACAAGAAATAACTTCCATTAATGAACTGTGTAAGACACAAGAGGAAGACGCACAAGCAACCATGAAATGACCAAGCTTTATCCCTAGAACAGATATAGACCAACTAATGTGAAAATGAACCTTCAGACATGTTAAACGCTGCATTAAATCCTTTCCAAAGATCGTGACAGATGGAGGGTTGAGATCCTTTTCAACTTGGCATCAATACGCCTAGTTGCGCTGTCAACTCGCAGCCAGGGCAGAGTAAATGTCCCGTAGACAAACTTAAATTGCATGCATTAAAACCTTGTAACTCCCATTAATGGTTATACCATAAACCATGTTATAACATCAAAATTTTAAGGCAAGGTCAAGGTTGGGGATCACGACTATGACGCTATCACCATAGTCCCCAAAACGTTTCATTAACCATTTACTTCTTTACAACCTTTAAACTTATGCTTGTGCATTAACCATTTGATTAATGTGTGTTACCTTTTCCACCCTATAATGAAGGGTGTGTTTAGAACTAGGTCATAGTTACCAGGTGCTAGGACCAAGCCATATCGTTTAGGCCTAAAATCCATAGAAAAAGCAATAATTACAATATGCATAAAAGCGTTGAGAACATCACCTTAAGGCGTGGCTATAGGGTTGTCGTCACCCGAATGCAAACACCACTTGAGGTAAAAACAAAAACCTATCCATTCAATATAAGAATCATAACAAGTTACTTCATACACATTTAATTCTTGACAACCATTTATTTCATGCTGCAACTCAATTAAACCATGTTACGACAACATATTCAAGAAAAAAATAAAAGTTTATTTTTTATTTTTTTGAAAATTTTAGAGGTGTGACAACAAGTGTCATCTCTAGGATAAGCACGAAAGAAGTATATATCTTCCCTTACTCCACTGTAAAATGCGCCTCTTCAATTCAACAATTTAAAATTCTATTAATTTTCAAATTTTCAAAACCGTTTTACAATAAAATAAATTTATGTATAGTTTTAGAAATACATAATTATACAAGCTATAATATTGACAAGATTGATAAATATTTTATATAATAATTTGAAAAACTGTCCTAAGAAATTTTGAAAATGTTTTACAATTAAGTTTGACTATAAATCGTAGATTTTATAACACAATATATAAAAGGGTTTACACACCATTTTGGAAATACTTATCATATATGAGATTTCAACATCCATATATAATACATAACATAAAATTGATATATATTTTATACAATAATTTTGTAAATCCAATACCTATGTTTATTTGCAATGACCTTGAAACTTTGGAAAATGCTTTACACTAAAATTTAACTTTGAGACTTACATCATAGATTTTATAACATAATATATAAAAAGGTTTGCGCATACATCATATGACTTAAAACATTCTAAAATTAATACCAAAATATAAATGATGTGCTCACATATTGGTGATGAACAAATCATATTAGTTAAAACATTTTAAAATTAATACCAAAATATCAATGATGTCATTGATCATATATGTGACATATTAAGGATGAGCAGAGTGTTGAATGTTATTGGGAAGTTTTGATGTGAGTTCAAACATCATATGGGTTAAAACATTCTAAAATTAATACCAAAAAATCAATGACGTGATTGATAATATATGTCACATATTAATGATGAAGAAATTATTGGGAAGTTTTAATGTGAATAGAATTTATAATGTTTAATGTGAGTAGAATTTATATTGATGAACATTATAAAACAAAGTTTTCACTTTTATGGGAATATATGAAAAATGTAGGTACTTTGAAATTTGATTTAATAGTTTTTTAATGGAATTGAACGTAATATTATATGAAATTTAATAAATATTATTGAATGAAAACTTAGTCAACAAATTAAGGATGTATGCTTGATGTTATTGGAAAATAATTTCATGTTCAATAAGTGAGAGTGTTCGTAAGATATATGAGTGTAGATATGGGTAAGTTTGAAGTTTGTCATGTGGTCATTTTTATTTGGAAAAAGATTCTAATTTTAGTATAAAACATAATTATATTTTACAAATACTTGTCAAATATTTCTAAAAAAATTTGGTAAGGATTTGAATATCTATATGATTACTAGAGCTTTTATAAAATAATTAAAATTTAAGATAAACAAAATCTTTCATAGAGTTCATCATTTGTCGCTTTATTAGATCATACAATTGCTATAAAGAGAGATCAGTTGGAACTTCCCTATTTCTTATACAATTTGTTAATATATGTTTTGATACATATAGAATGAAAACGCAATTCTTCTGAAACAAACTAAGCAACAAACAAAAATCACCTAACAAAATCTCATTAATATGTTGTAGGAAGGGTACAAATAGTTATTAGGCCTTTGCATTATTCTTATATCTACCAATGACTTGATGTCAATGTTAAACCTTCTTTAGACAACTTGTCAGCTTGTGCA
>LPNX010826811.1:656613-734770 GCA_001517045.1 Pseudotsuga menziesii
AAATACCCATTTCTTGTCCAAATTTCATGTGCAATTGTTTATATTTCTATCCATGGGTATAGTTTATGTATACATGTTTAAATGGATTATGCTTGTTTGAATGATAACATTTAATATATATTATGCTTGGATATATATTTGTTGTTGAGGGAAAATTGTAGGAAACAAGTAGTTGATCATGAGATCAACGATGCTCTTCTTCGACCATCCAGTTAGCTTATTTTATTTATGTTGCATAATTGAGAATGAATGTGATTTTGGTGTCATCCTGTCTATTGTGGTCCACCCCAAGCCATAACAAGATTTTATCTGTAACACCATGTGGAATTATGAACCCAGGGAGATCATCGATTCATTAGGCTAGAGAATACCTTACAATGAAAGAATTGGGAAGAAATATGAATTGTAGTGTAAAAATTGGTAAAAATGCATTGTGAAAATAATCATGGAAGAAACACCAATTAGTAACAATGAACTAGTAACAATTATCATTAATCTATGTATAAACAATACATAATAGAATGGAGGAAATTCGAATAACCTAGAAGTGATTTGAATCCCTAACTCTAGACACGACTAACTTAGGAAATATCACCATTGTAGACATCACTAGTGCAACTCTGGACAACTAAATCAATTAAAAATTGGTTAATTGAGCTGGTAGGTGAGCATGGGTGCCTTTATCCTTAAATCATGCAAATCCCATCCAAAAGTGGCTCATTAGGAGACTTGGCTAACTGAAAATGGCCATCAGAGCTTGATTCCACTCAGGTGATGGCGAATTGAAGGTGAGACTCCCATAACATTGAGTGGGCTCCTAAAATATATGGATTGGTCTCCATAGGTCCTAAACTAAAGCATGAGGGTGCATCAAGTGGCTAGTGGGCCCTAGATAACATCTGCTTAGCACTAAGGGGTCTACAACATCATCCTAAACTAGGAAACTGAAAAAATGAATAAAGTGGATAAAGGAGGATTATTAAATAATCCTAACACTTTGTGCCTTATTGTTGACCTACCCTTGTTCCCTAAAGAATATAAGCTTTACTCTTAGCTCCATCCTTGAAATGACGAGAAGTTATTGGTGGTTTTCCCTGGGATAATTGCTTAAAAAAAGAGGTAAAGATTTCTTTGCCATCATCAAGGGACATGTGGAATATACATAGGTTGAATATCACGATGCAAGACTCAAAAATTTAGAATTGATTTTGAACACATGTACATAAATTAGACTATGATTCATGCTCAAAGATGAAACACACTTAAAGGTATGTTCATATTTCGAAATCCTTGTAAACTTTTGTTAGTTCTATGTATTTTGGGTTAGCCTAGCATTTGGGGTTTCTCCTACCTTGGGTCATTTATAATAAAATTAACCATGCCCTCCATCTTTACTCCACATTTCAGAAACTATTCTCTTATTATAATTGTCGTTTTGTTATGCAGTTGATTCACCCTCCGATGGGAAAAGTATTTATGAAAAGTATAGTCCATGCCATTACATATATGGAAGCATGGTTGTGTATTATATTTACTCAAACAATAAGGTATGCTAAATTTATTATTTTTTAGAGTTGGTATGAAATGGCCCATTAATTATGCTTAGACATGTATCACAAAGGTCTTATGTTTGTGTTCATGCATATAAAACAATTTGTTGTTGTTGTTGGTCGTGTTGGAAAAGAACACTTCAAAGCCATGATAAATTTAAATGTAGAATATTTTCTCCCAGTGCCATAAGGAGTAGCAAGATTAACTTATGTGACGTAGAATATTTGTCCTAATGCTTAAGAATAAAGGCAAGCCAAAACCAATAGTGTTTCCACAAGTGAATTTAGATTATCTTAGGAAGGAAAATCATTTCGATGCTAGCAAACAAAAGTAGAGAAGGAATAATAGAATTTAAAAAAATAAAAATAAATCTTCATTATAGTCTCTAAGCAACTATGGTCTCTCCTAGAATTTTTTTAACTGATGTTGATTGAGGTATAAGAAGTCTTGGATGGATCCAAGCTACCACTGGAAAATAATGACTTAAGGACTCAATGAGTGAAAGCATTGAATCATTGTCTTCATGACATAGTTAGTTATTTTTGTGATGAGTTTTTATTCATTCCTTTTGATGGTGTAAAACAATGAATATGTCAATTTTGAGGGAAAATTGGCTTCTAATGTTTTACATAATCTTAAGGACTCAATTAGTGAAAGCATTGAATCATTGTCTTCATGACATAGTTAGTTAGTTTTGTGGTGAGTTTCTATTCATTCCTTTTGATGGTGTAAAACAATGAATATGTCAATTTTGAGGGAAAATTGGCTTCTAATGTTTTACATAATCTTTGTTTAATAGGTGGAGGCCTTGAAAATGGCCCTAAAAAGGTAACAACTAAAACCAATATTGGATGTGAAGAAGAGATATCTAAGTTTTAACAAACTCTTAATATTGACATATTTGTAACTCTCCCATTTTGCATTAGGAATTTCTCAATATTTATAATTGAAAAGAAAACATGGTTACCATATATCATTCTCGTGGTGATGTATGAAGTTTCAAATGATAAAATGGTTTGTAATGCAATGCAAAGAGGCTACCAAATCTAAACTTCTAAGTATGGGGAGATTTTTGCGATCATTAGAGGAAATTTCAACTCAAAATGGGCCTCCTAAGGAAAATTAATAAAATAATAGTTAAAATAATAAAATAATATTTATTAATTTTGGAGGAAGAAAAGAAAAAACTACATTTTGGTTTGTATATTTGACATATCTCCTTGTGTTTTTACTCAAATTTCGACTGGGAGAGCTCGTTGGATGCATAATTAAATTCTGCATCCAACGAGTACCCACTCGGCATAATTTTGATGAGCCCCACTACCCCAAAAACAAGAAATACCTGGAAAAACGTGATGATGATGTCAACGAGCTCTCCCGATCGAAATTTGAGTAAAAACACAGGGATATATGTTGAAAACACGAACAAAAAAAGTAGTTTTTTTATGATACCTATCCCCAAATTTGAATTAAAAATTTGTTTAAGACCTTCTTGCAGCTGCAACTGTTTTCCCCAAATTTTTCAAATTTTGGACCCCCTTATGATTTTTAACGTCGCTTTAAATCGTTTGGATCAATGAACTCTTTTGTCGTGCTTTAATCCCGTACTATTTTTGAGGTTAACTCTCTTCCTATTGTAAAAAATTGCTTATGTTTGAAGCTGTTGTGGGTCGCGGAGTTTAGAGTTTGTTTTGTTACCCTTCGATCTGCACTTTCTTCTCGGAGACTTAGTTCCCGTGCTAACCACGGTTTCAGAAGTTGTTTAAACAACTTATCGGCAACATGTTTCTTTAGGGAGCCTCCGTTGTGGAAATCGAACGATGACCTTAACTTTTTTGTTGTCGCGTCATGTTTTTGGCTTGCTCACATTATCGGAGGAGTTAGTCTATCTATCTTCCGCCCTTGTGGCTTTCAAACAAACTAAAGGTCCAGCATACCACTACTCCGCCCGTTGATGCTTTATCGGATGTTCGTCACTTTGTGTTGGATTGGAGGTCGTAGCCTTTCTTCTTCCGCCCTTGCGGCTGTGTAACGCACTTATCTTCCGACGTCGATGTCTTTCCGATTGCCGACTGGAAGCTTGTCCGCCCAAAATTTAGGTCATAGCCCTTCCGACTCCGATAGGCTTAACGGTCTCGCGGTGCCTGTCGCCTGTTAAGACCCGCTTATGCGGCTGTAAATGAGACTACCCGGCCGATGTTTAGTGTTTTAAGCCACTGATGAGTTTTCTCTTTCCATCGTTGGTAAGTTTTTCAAACCCATGTGTGGACGAGATAATGGTGCTGTCACTTGTTAAGGTTCTCATAACAGTAATGCAGTACATGGCCTCTCTTGATGATTAATCATTTTGGTTGATGTAATTTGATGTTATTGAAAATGCAGTCCCAATGAATGATAAATGTTGATTAATTGCAGATGGATTCAAGAAACTTTTACAAATGATTACTGCGAGAAGGCATAGATGGAGAAGAAGTAGCAGAAAGTTTGGCTAGACCGTGTTAAGCCCATACTGAAATCAACGAGACCTCAAGGAGGGCAAGTAAAAGACAAAGCAGAATGGATGATGACAAAATCCCAGGTCTAGAAAGATCCGTCAGTTACCGAGTATATCCCATTTTGTAAGTTAAAATCAGAAAACGTAACGCATGAAGTGGACCATGAGCGCTCACGGAAAAGACAAAATGATGATCTTCGACGGTTTCAGGGAGCCCAAAGGTCACACGATTGGGGGCAGCCCAAATGGTTGGCTGATTTGGTTTAAATATAGGACGGTTAGAGTTTACAGGGGCTTTTTTCCCTGGAAAAACTTGTGAACTATTGTTTGTAAGAGGAACTATTTCGTTTTACAACCAGAAATTGCAAATTTTGCCTGTTGGAGAAGGTGCTATGTGGAATGTTTCAATGTGATTAAATGAACGATGTTGAATGGGAACTATTTCGTTTTCGACTGTGTTTCATTAACTGTGAGAGCGTTCTAACTTTCTGAACTTATGTTCTTGCCTAAACGTTCTCTAGTATATTCTGTGATGTTTTCCACTATGAGTAATGGGATTTTTTAACTGTTGATGAGCTATCTTATCATGTGTGCTTTTATTCATGTTTATATGTTCTGGTTATAAGAACAACTATCTATGATTTGCCATAACATGTGGACAGTATTGCATTACTCATGAATTAATATCTAGCTCTCTAGAGATAGCCTAGTTAGTATTTATTTTCTTGCAATATATGTGATTTAGATGCTTGGGAGTTTAAGACGAGAGGTAAGAACCTGCGCATCACATTGTGAATACTCCTTGCATTCTTTATTACTTCGCATGTTAGGTAGGCACTTGCATATCATATTTTAAGTTAAAAAATACAAAAATATACACGGTGGATCGAGCCGCAACCTGTAAAACCTTTATTTTTGTTACTTGACCTACGGTAGCCGGACCGCAAACCGGACGGATTCCCTACACCAAACAGTCACGGGCTAATTGGGAACGTTGACTGGGGAGAATCCCTTGCTGTTGCCGCCTGTGAATTTCCAGGCCTCAACAGTAACTGGCGCTAGAATGAGGGCCGCCAGTGCATGGCTGGCCGAGGAAACTCGTTTTCCCGAGAATATTCCACCGGTAACAGTTCAGAAAGCAATGTGTTTCATAATCCGATTCCAGAAGAAGGGGGTAGAGAACATTTGTATTCTGTCAACAACGAAGTTGTTAATAATCTGAGAAGACACACTAGGGAATATGTGAAGAAGATTGGAGGATTGTCGATCATCCCTAAATTGCCCAGAAGAGAATATAAAAGAAAAGATCATCCTGTATTGGAAGACTCAGTGCTGGTTGGGGATTGGGAAGAACTTGTAGAAACAGCCTTACAGGAAGTTGTACTGCCTTTGAATCAAGAAGGCCCGGATACTCCTCACAGTTCTCCTGTTCACACTCCTATTCGCTCACCCCCTCACTCTCCACCCAGACTCATGGCAGGCGTAAACACAAATCAACCACCCAACCCACCGAACCCACCACCTGCCTGGAAAGCCAGATCACCTTTAAACCTAACACCTCCGTTGCATGACTTACCTCAATCTTTTGAAAAGATGCTGCCCAAGTTCGACCCAAATGAGAATATACTAGTAGACGACCACTTGCAAAGTTTCTATTTGGCAATAGAAGGGTTAAGGGCTGGGGAGTATGAGGATGTAGTTTGCAGACTTTTCCCGCACACCCTTAAAGGAGCTGCAACATCATGGTACTTTGGTTTGCCTGCAAACTCTATTCCCGATTGGGACACCTTTGAAAGGATTTTTATAAGTAAGTATGCGACCCAAAAAACTCATGCAGCTCTCATGAAAGGACTATGCGCCTTAAAGAAAGAAAGAGAGGAGAAGGTGCATAGTTTTACCCAAAGATTTGCAGCATATCTTAAGAATTTTTCTAAAGCTGACAAACCTTTGGAAAAAGTCCTGATTGAATACTATACCTAGGCTTTAGGACCAGAGTTGGCCATGTTTTCCAAAATGAAGGCCAAGCCTACTCTGGCGGAAACCTATGAGGAGGCGGAGAAAGTAGAGGCTGAAAGGGAATGTATCGAAGATTATCCCGAACGATCAGGAGAAAAAAATGTGGGAAGGAAAACTTTGTTGTTTGCTAAGCCTAAGGAGGAGCAATAACCAGACTTTGAAAGTATGGCGAAAATGATGTAGAAGCTTTCTAACAGAATCATAGACTTGGAAAAGGAAAAGGAAGCTCAAAAGTTCTACAAGCCCTATTACAAGAAACGGGAGGATAACAATCAATCCCAACCTCCTCCGCACAATTCGGCATCTATGAATTTAACAGAGGTAGGAATGGACAATTTTTGCACTTTCCACCAACAACCCCACTCTGAAAAGAATTGTCCTCAATGGATAAACTCAATGACGTTGGTTATGAATCAACTGTTGGATTCTAAATTAATAGAAAATGAAGATGAAGAAAGGAAAGACAGTGATACACCAACGAAAGAACACAAGGATGAGACCATGGTTCTATGGGATTGCGTTTTGTTATTTGATGCCGAGGAAGAAAGGAATTTGGGATACGAGGACATCATGGAAACGAATGTAACAACAAGAAGCCAAGGGTCGGCTAAAGAAAACAATCTCATACTCCCAAAGATAAAAAGGCTTCAAAGGAATGTTAAGAAATTTCAGAATAACCCCTCAGCTAATGAAGTTCTGGAATTTACCATCACCAACCAAGATCCTAGACAGACTAACGTGTTCACCAAGCCCAATGAAAGGAAAATAGATAACGGTAAGCCAAATCCCACCGAACATAAGATGGAATACGACATTGTGGAGGATATAAAGAAGGTAAGGGCGAATATCTCGTTATTTGAAATGTGTAAGGTGCCGCAACAGAAAGAAAAACTTTGGAAAGCACTTGAAGCATCATAGGAGGGGCTGCCCACCGACAATCAACCCAACGAGGAGAAAATCAGAGAAGCAAGCGTAGGAGTTAAGTCTAAAAGCAAGAATCCACCGTTTCTCCTCACTTTTGAAATTTTTAACCACAATGTACATAATTGCTTGGTAGACTCAGGGGCACCGGTTAACGTTATGTCGCTGTCAGTCTGCAAAAAGATAAATGGGAAACCTAAACCATCCACCTGGAGGGTTGTTCAGTTGGATAGAAAGAATGTGAAGGTAATTGGTGAGATGGAGGATGTTCTAGTCCGCTTATCTTCGAATGATAAGGTGTGTCAAGTTATTGATATCGTGGTGGCTGACATACCAGACGCTTATGGTCTTGTTCTGAGCAGAGACTGGTCGGCAAAGCTAAACGGATATTTTGCCTCAGACTGGTCACATCTGTGGCTGCTATATAAAGGGAGCCTGAATCAAATCAAAATTTTGAGGGAGCCCCATATGAAATACAACGTTACTCAGTTTGAGGAAAAAAACAAACCAGTGGATTCTGTGTTGGAAAATTACTTTATTGAGTTAGAACTGGGAAATTACCAAGCAGAAGAAGCCAGCGATACATCAGACGCTCAGCTTGATCTCCTTCGGTTTTCACAGGCTGATGAAATCGACTATAAAATAGTAAACTTAGCAGTAGAAGTAGATTCACGTACAGTAGTTAGCGATTTCTAGACACTTTTTTTTGACGGATCTAAAACGTTAGAAGGGTCAGGGGTCGGCTGTGTCCTGATAGACCCCGAGGAGAACAAACATTTTCTTTCATGTAGGTTAGAGTTGGAATGTACAAATAACATAGTTGAATATGAAGCGTTGGTCCAAGGCTTAAGGAAAGCAATTGAATTAAAGGCAAATAATCTGAAAGTTTTTGGAGATTCTGAAATAATTGTAAAACAGATTTGGAATCAAATACATTGTATTTCTCCTCACTTAAAAGCTTATCAAAATGAGGTATGGGATTTACTCAAATGTTTTAACGCATTTAATATTATATCAATTCCAAGACTTAAGAATGCAGCAGCTGACTTGTTGGCCACATCAACTGCTAGGCTTGTGCCTACTAATAATCGGTGCTCCGTTGAATTTCTTTTCAGGCCCTCGGTTCCAGATATGATTACCAACCTACGAGTGTTCAACGACGATCAACAAATTATAGAATGCTTAACGAATGACGAGGTATTTAAAGGGGCGGTTATTGATGATGAAGAACATCAGGCTGAGCTGAAATTTGATAATTTCATCCCTAAAGGAGTCAGAACCTTAGAATGGATGTTTGATTTAAATGAAAAATTTAGAAGACCAGCAAACATGAAGATTCACAGCTCATCTCTACAGTTCGAATTGATAAATTTAGGGACTGAGACAAAGCCTAAATATGTGAATCTTGGCAAATACTATTCACCAGCGGAAAGAAATAAGTTCATCGGTCTTTTTAATCAATATAAAGATGTTTTCGCTTGGACATACGAAGATCTGAAGAGATATGACACCAGTATCATCCAACATGTCGTCCCCATCAAATTTGGAGTCAAACTTTATCAGCAACCTTTAAGGAAAATGCACCCAAAATTGGAACCTCTGATCCAGAGTGAAGTTAAGAAATTATTGGATGCTAGAATCATTTTTAAGGTTAGACACTCAGAATGGGTCTCAAATCTGGTACCAGTTAGGAATAAATATGGAGAAATCAGGCTATGTGTAGATTTCAAAAACTTGAATCGCGCTTCGGATAAAGACAATTATCTTGTTCCACCCATGGAGCAACTATTGCAAATGGTCTCAGGTTCTGAACTATTTTCTTTATTAGACGGATTCTCATGCTACAATCAGGTATTGGTAGCCGAAGAAGACAGATTGAAAACAACATTCAGGACCAGGTGGGGAACTTTCGCTTACCGAAGAATGCCCTTTGGGCTTATAAACGCTGGAGCTACGTTCCAGAGGGCTATGGACATAGCTTTCCGCGGTTTGATTGGCCGTAGTGCTGTAGTGTACCTCGATGACATTATGATATTCTCAAAGAGGAGAGAAGAACACACGTTTCATCTAAAGCAAATTTTTGAACGCTGTCAGAAATATGGTATCTCACTCAACCCCAAGAAGTGTGTGTTCGCTGTTACGGAGGGTAAGTTGCTAGGTTGCGTAGTTTCAAAGAAGGGAATCTCCATAGACCCAGAAAGGATCAAAGCCATTGAATGGATCCCCTTGCCCCATAATAAAAAGGGCATGCAATCATTTATGGGGACAATAAACTTCATGCAAAGGTTTGTGCCAGATTTCGCTCAAATTGTCAAACCTCTATAGCAAATGGTGAAGCAAAGTGTACAATTCAAGTGGATTGAGGTTGAGAAGAACGCATTCAGCAAGATTAAAACCATTGTTGCGCACGCACCCTCCCTCAAAACCCCAGATTTCGATAAAGATTTTATTCTGTACACTTTTGCATCTGATGATTCGCTAGCAGCTGTGCTTACTCAGAAGGAAGATGGGGGAGATGAATTCCCCATATATTTCATGAGCACTGGTATACAAGGGGGCAAATTAAATTACCTGGCTATTGATAAACAAGCTTACGCAGTGTTTAAAGCAGTGAAACAATTCAGGCCCTACATACTAAAAATCGAACCAAGGTAATGGTCCCATACCCAGCTGTGAGGTCTCTTTTTGTACAGAAGGAGTTAAGAGAAAGAAGGGGTAATTGGGTAACAGCTCTTTAGGAGTATGACCTCGAGTTCAAGCTAGATTCTATAGTTAAAGGGCAAGGGTTGTGCAAACTAATGACTGAAAATGGAAACAATGAAGAACATGCATGGGAAGACGAGGCTGAATTACATTTGATGGATGTATGTCCTCTGTTCACAGCCCCTGAATCTTGGTATCGAGATCTTGTGCATTACCTTCAGACAGGATCGTTGCCAGAACATTGGAATTCTAAGCAAAGAAGAGCGTTGCATCTTAAATCAGCCTCCTATCAAATTATTGAAGGAATATTATTCAGAAAAAATTACAACGGAGTTCTTCTTAGATGCTTAGAAAAAGAAGATGCGAAGAAGGTAATGACAGATTTGCATGACGGGCCTGCTGGGGGACATTTTTCAGGAGATACTACAGCTCACAAAATTCTCAGAGCCGGATACTATTGGCCCACGCTTTTCAAAGATGCACACGCCCATGTCAAGAAGTGCGACATTTGTCAAAGGTGTAGCGGAAGACAATCTAAAGTAGCTAGACCACTGAAGCCTGTGATGATCACAGAGCCATTCGAGCAATGGGGGTTGGATATTATTGGGGAGATAAAGCCGAAGTCTTCCCTACAACACAAGTATATTCTGACTGCAACCGATTACTTCACTCGCTGGGTCGAAGCCATCCCGCTGCGCAAAATAAATGAGGACGCGGTCATAAACTTCCTACAAGACCATATTATGACCAGGTTTGGAGTTCCAATTTCTTTAGTCTTTGATAATGCTACTTACTTTTCATCGATTAGATTAACTGCTTTTGCTCATGAGAAAGGAATAAAGTTGCATTACTCTGCCAATCACTATCCACAGGGAAATGGATTGGCTGAATCTACTAATAAGAATCTGATTAGGATTTTAAAGAAGACTATGATAGAAAACCAGAGGAGTTGGCACTCAGCGCTACCAAACGCCCTTTGGGCTGATAGAGTCACCCCCAAGTCTTCGATAGGAGTATCTTCGTATACCCTTGTGTATGGTAAAGAGGCCATTCTTCCCCCTAATATCATGCTACCCTCTTCCATAATAGCTCAAGAATCTAGAGGATCAGATAATGAAGTCTTGCAAATGAGGATATATAATCTCCTGAAGGCAGAAGAATCTCGATCTAAAGCCAGAGAGCGCTTTAAGCAACAACATGAGGTAATAAAAAGATGGTTTGATAAACACAAGGCAAGAACAAAAGACTTTGAAGTGGGAGATTTGGTTCTCAAGTGGGACCACCCCCATGATGAGAAAGGAAAACACACAAAATTCCAGTAGTTGTGGGTAGGTCCTTTCCAGATTGCGGCAAAGCTTGGCCCTTCAACTTATAGGTTGCAATATTTACAAGGGTGGGAGGAGAACTTACCAGTAAATGGCTTAGTTCTCAAACCCTAGTTTTCCTGAGTTTTGTTTGTGTTCTTCTATCTTGTATATAAATAATATGGCATGGCCGTCTTCTTTGAGTCATGAAGTTCAGTTTTGTTTTAGTTTAAATTCTACTGATTTCAATAAAGGAGGAAAACCCGCGGTTGCATGGGGAACATCAGAAGTTTGGAATGACTAAAGTTCTTGGGTATAATACTGTGTATTGCTGTTTATCTAAAAGAACTTCTTCCATTTTAGCAGTTTTCTCGAATAGCTATGTACGCATTGAAGTCCTGCTTAACCCTTGTGAAATAAACCAGAATCAAAGGGTCTGGAATACTATTTTGAGGCTCCATCCATGTCACATTTAAAATTTCCTAGGGAGTGACAGCAAAGGGCCCATGGAAAGAAGCAAGGTAAACAGTATATTAGATACAAATGATCCCATGCCAAGAAATGAATGCCAAAAGGAATATAAGAGTCAAAAACTCCTATGAAAGCATTATATATCAAAACAAATGCTGAACCATATAAGTACTAAATCGCCGAAAGTTCATCTCCGTTCGTGAGCTGAAACGTGAATACACCTCTCACACAAAAGGACACTTGGGATAGAGGAGCCTAAATTAAAATTAAGAAAGAAAGGCATGTAGGAGGACTCATATGAAAAGGACAAAAGTCCAAAAGCACGAAAAGTGCTAGAATGGCATGGGAATGAGGAACAAATGAATATTTCTGTTTACCATATGCTACAATCCTGTGGTGTCCAAGCTGGAAGCTACCTGAAGACAGAGGTAACAATGAACTTCATCTTTCAGCCTCAAAAGAGTTATCTTGACTTGAAAATCCTGGTTTCCACTCTCCCAAATCGGACTATCATCAATGATTAAAGGTACATACATTTTCCATTTGAGAAATCCAGATAGCTGGAAGAATTCAATAGGTTCGTTTGTTGTTAAATAGTCTGTCACTCAAGGAATAATCATCAATAGATCTAGGTTCACCAGGTAGTCGCCATTTGTTGCAGCTGCAACTGTTTTCCCCAAATTTTTCAAAATTTGGACCCCCTTATGATTTTTAACGTTGCTTTAAATCGTTTAGATCCATGAACTCTTTTGTCGTGCTTTAATCCCGGACTATTTTTGAGGTTAACTCTCTTCCTGTTGTAAAAAATTGCTTATGTTTGAAGCTGCTGTGGGTTGCGGAGTTTAGAGTTTGTTTTGTTACCCTTCAAGATGCACTTTCTTCTCGGGAACTTAGTTCCCGTGCTAACCACGGTTTCGGAAGTTGTTTAAACAACTTATCAACAACATGTTTCTTTAGGGAGCCTCCATTGCGGAAATCGAACGATGACCTTAACTTTTTTGTTGTCGCGTCATGTTTTTGGCTTGTTCACATTATCAAAGGAGTTAGTCTATCTATCTTCCGCCCTTGCAGCTTTCAAACAAACTAAAGGTCCGACATACCACTACTCCGCCCGCCGATGCTTTATCGGATCTTCGTCACTTTGTGTTGGATCGGAGGTCGTAGCCTTTCTTCTTCCGCCCTTGCGGCTGTGTAACGCACTTATCTTCCGACGTCGATTTCTTTTCGATTGCCGACTAGAAGCTTGTCCACCCAAAATTTAGGTCATAGCCCTTCCAACTCCGATAGGCTTAACGGTTTCGCGGTGCCCGTCGCCTGTTAAGACCCGCTTATGCGGCTGTAAATGAGACTACCCGGCCGATGTTTAGTGTTTTAAGCCGTCGATGAGTTTTCTCTTTTCGTCGTTGGTGAGTTTTTCAAACCCATGTGTGGACGAGATAGTGGTGCCAACACTTGTTAAGGTTCTCATAACAGTAATGCAATACATGGCCTCTCTTGATGATTAATTGTTTTGGTTGATGTAATTTGATGTTATTGAAAATGCAGTCCCAATGAATGATAAATGTTGATTAATTGCAGATGGATTCAAGAAACTTTTACAAATGATTATAGCGAGAAGGCATAGCTGGAGAAGAAGTAGCAGAAAGTTTGGTTAGAGCGTGTTAAGCCCATATTGAAATCAACGAGACCTCAAGGAGGGCGAATAAAAGACAAAGCATAATGGATGATGAAAAAATCCCAGGTCTAGAAAGATCCGTCAGTTACCGAGTATATCCCGTTTTGTAAGTTAATATCGGAAAGCATAACGCATGAAGTGGACCATGAGCGCTCACGAAAAAGACAAAATGATGATCTTCGACAGTTTTAGGGAGCCCAAAGGTCACACGATTGGGGGCAGCCCAAACGGTTGGCTGATTTGGTTTAAATATAGGACGGTTAGAGTTTACAGGGGCTTTTTTCCCTAGAAAAACTTGTGAACTATTGTTTGTAAGAGGAACTATTTCGTTTTACAACTAGAAATTGCAAATTTTGCCTGTTGGAGAAGGTGCTATGTGGAATGTTTCAATGTGATTAAATGAGCGATGTTGAATTGGAACTATTTCGTTTTCGACTGTGTTTCATTAACTGTGAGAGCGTTCTAACTTTCTGAACTTATGTTCTTGCCTGAACGTTCTCTAGTATATTCTGTGATGTTTTCCACTATGAGTAATGGGATTTTTTAACTATTGATGAGCTATCTTATCATGTGTACTTTTATTCATGTTTATATGTTCTGGTTATAAGAACAACTATCTATGATTTGCCATAACACGTGGACAGTATTGCATTACTCATGAATTAATATCTAGCTCTCTAGAGATAGCCTAGTTAGTATTTATTTTCTTGCAATATATGTGATTTAGATGCTTGGGAGTTTAAGACGAGAGGTAAGAACCTGCGCATCACATTGTGAATACTCCTTGCATTCTTTATTACTTTGCATGTTAGGTAGGAACTTGCATATCATATTTTAAGTTAAAAAATATAAAAATATACACGGTGGATCGGGCCGCAACCGGTAAAAGCTTTATTTTTGTTACTTGACCTACGGTAGCCGGACCGCAAACCGGATGGATTCCCTACACCAAACAGTCGCAGGCTAATTGGGAACGTTGACTGGGGAGAAGAATCCCTTGCTGTTGCCACCTGCGAATTTCCAGGCCTCAACAGACCTATACGGTATTTCAAATTTAAAGCAATTTCATTGGCTAACACATGATGACATGGAATTTGAATTAGAGTAAAAAGGCCCATTTTGAGTTGAAATTTCCTCTAATGGGGTGAGAAATTTTGAAGTTTGTAAAGAGTCTTCTTGATGTGATACCTCAAGGAAGCCAAGGCTGACGAGAGAACAAAGCAAATGTTGAAGGAGGAAGTGCACATGATTCTTCTGAGACCACTGAATGAACTTAGGGATGCACATATGGAGCATAATGATGTTGTGGATAAGGTTGTTGGAAGAAAATTCAAAGAATGCTTCTTAACTGTAGGATCAACCTAATCTGGTAGTTCAAGTGTACTATGGATAAGATAATGAGCATTGCCTTTACGTAGTGAGTAAGTGTTTTTGAATACATCATATTGGTCTTACAATCATACTGATATGGTCGGCCAAGCAATAAACAACAACAATCCATATCAATCACATCACACGTGACTTTATCCACAAATTTAGGACCAAATGCATGTGTGTGATTCTAGAAGATGAACCATTATCCCTCCATCCAAGTGCATAAGGATGAGGATGAGGGTTTACTAACAAATGCAAGTTACCCACAATGGACTCGGCAATCAACTTCTCTTGGGATCCATTGTCAAATATACAAGCACTGGAGAAATCATGGGAGAGATGTGCACGTGTGATTAACATAATATCTCAAGGTTTTGGGGAAGTTGAGTGATACACTAAGGTGAATTTATTGAGTCCCCTTAACTCTTCGTAAATCATATCTTCACCAAAGGCCTCAATGTGAGCATCATCGTCTTCCTTATCAAGAGACTGTACAATCGAAGTTCTCTTCTTCAATTGGAAACAATCAAACTTATCATGTCCTTGTTTCTTACAATACCGATAAAGCTTAGTAGAAGCATGAGAAGAAAAATATTGAGAGAAAGATGATGATAATGTAGTATCAAGAGTTTCATGCATTGATCGTGTTGATTTGAAAACATTGCATGAGGATAAATGATTGTTGAATTTTGTGTTGATCCAAAAAAAATTCTTCGACTAATTATACTTGATTTTATATAACATTAACAATGTAAATGTTACTATGAACATTAAATGACAATATTATAATTATATCTTTAATTATAACTAAATATATTTGAAGCTTAAGTATATAACTCCATCAATAAATAAATAAATAAATATATATAATGCTTAGAGTTTTTTTTAATGTGGATATAAAGAAATACAAATGAGAATTGAAGCTTGGCTATATTTAATTGAAGAAACATTGAGACGCTATAGCTTCATGAGATAGAAAAGCACTATTTTAGTTTTGTAAGTTTAAGAGAAGCAATAAGTATATTTAGTGGAATTGATTTTATGTAAATTTAGTGGAATGTATTTTAGGTTGGGAAGGATAAAGTGAAACTATTCTTTATTAGGTTCTCATATTTGTGCCGCACATACATTTATATACATGTAAGTTAAGGAATATTTTAAAGAGGAATGAAAGCATATTTTATGTATGGTAAATATATGATAGTATGAAGAGAAGGTTAATTTATATTATTAAAGAAATAGGAGTATGTTGAGTTAGAGTTTATTAATAATGGTATGAATATAATTAGCAACATTATAAATATATTTATGATTATATTTAATAGTTATTTTTATGAAAGTTTTGATGTTATGAATAGAAATAATAATATTCATTAAAAGTATTTTTATGATTATATTTAATAATTATTATATAGAAAGTGTGTTTTCATAGGACATGTTTTTATGTGAAAAGCCATTTTACGAGTCTATATAAGTTAGGCAAGTCTTAATTGTAGTCATCATACACATGCACACACACTTTTTTTTTTTATGTAAATAAAATTTAATGTTTCAAGTTTTTGCATTATTACCGCAACAAATGCCCACATACTTCAATTCTTGATACACATGTTTTTGGAGATAACTTTTGAATTGGAGATAACAAGTTGAATTTGAGATAACTTTTGAATGTTGAAGAAGACACAACTTGTTGAATTGATGGGTGTAATGTTGAATCAGTAATATGAGGAGAATGAACATATATTCATTCATAAAGTAAAAGGAATAAGAAAAACCCTTCGGATGAATTATCTAAAAAGAAGGCTGAAAGTAGAAAGATAATGTTGATGATGATGACACCTCAGAATAGATGTAAAAATGTATCCACTGTTCAACTTCAACAATGATGTCAAATACAGATTCTATGATATATCGAGAGATTTGTTTGGGGGGATTCAATATATATCGATCTATGGTATCTAGCCATAATCAAGTTTGGCATATTGTACAGTGTATATCAATCTATGGCTTCTAGCCATAATCAAGTTTGGCATATTATACAACTATTCACATCAGTAGATTAAAATCCTATAATATGAGTAGAGTTTTACACCAAAGATGTGAAATACAAATTTTTTAGTTATATTTTAATAAAAGAAAACAAACTTTTATGATTTTATATAAAAAAAATTACCTCAATAAATTTGAGATAATACTATAAATAATAACAACTAATTTTATACTAATAAAATTAGTGGTTAAAAATAAGATCCCAACTCATCCATAAAAATAAAAAACCTCTCAACTACTCCCATACAAATAAAAAAACTAAAACCTGCACCCAACAAAACCACATTAATAAACAAACAATAATACAGATTGGGTTAGTAATTCGGTTAGTTGGAAGTGTGATGACCGACTCACACATGTCTTTGATGGGATGAAAGGAGGAATACATAATATCATTAGTCTCTTAAGTTATGATTATTTTCTGTTTAAAAGTATATGGTCCCATATGATCGTTCGCTATTATGTATTATTAAAATTTTCACCAGTAAACAAAGTATGCCCTTAAAGATCATAGTGTTGTTTCTATCGAAGGGTAAGATATTATAGGTATACTCAACGCTATTCTCTCGTCATGGTTGAGCCTATTTTGACAAATAATAGAGATAGTAGTGCATTGGGAATTTTAGTTTGAGAAAAGTATGACATATCATCGGTATGCATTGGAGTCCATTTTAAGATCTAAGAATTTTATCTGTGAGATTTTTTTTATTTTTTTTGTTGGTATGTGTTCTTTTTAATATAAGGGAGAATTTATTTTATTTTGTTGTTGTGAAGTATAATTAACAATATCTAAAATGTTGATAAATATTATAATTTAATTTAGTGGCATTGGAGTAAGACTTAAAATTACTATTGATTGGTCAAAATTTCGCTTTCTTGAAATATATAGAAATAAATTTTCTTTATAGGTGATAATGGTTGTCTCTATGTACCATCTAAAATTTTAGAGCACCATGAATGGATTGACATGAAGACTATGGATGTTATGATGAGGCCAAAATGGGCTATCCTTAAAGGTGGTTATGGGATAAATGCCACAGATTTGGGTCCAAGTGGATAATGGGCAGACAAATGAGAATCTTTCACTGAAATTCTGACGATTGTTGGTATTAAACTTAGTACTGAAAAAAACACCCTGGTTTGGTCTGGAAATAAGAAAAATGGTGTTATGACAACTAAGTTGGATTATGAATTTATGATAAGAAAAAGCAACAATCTGGAGATTTCCTGGTGGACAAAAGGTTTGTGGAAATGGAACATTCCTACCAAATTAAGGTGCTTTTGGTGGCTAACTCTTAAGGACAAAATCCTTACCTGGCAAAATTTATTGATTAGAGGATTACGTGGACCTAGTTTATGTTTCTTGTGTAGAAATGAAGGTGAATCTAGCACCCATTTGTTTGTTGAATGTTCTTTTTCCTTGGAAGTATGGAGAACTATTAAATAGATTCTTGGCTTTAGTTCTATTTGGGGAGATGGTAGTTTAGAAAACTCTTTTCAAACTTTGTTCTTTAATGAAGATTCATTTAAATTGTTGCCTATCTTTGTCTCTTGGTCTATATGGATTTCTAGGAACCTTACAGTTTTTCAAGATATTTAGCCAAATGCTCTTAAATGCAACATTCAAGGCCTGAATCTTTTTAAGGAATATGAGAATCCTCTATGCAAAATGATTTCTAAAAATATTTATATGCCAACAAAGGTTTCTAATGGAGCAGTTGGATATTTTGATGGTGCCTCCAATCGATTTTTATGGTTGTGGCATTGTTCTTATTCTAAGTAGGGAACACTTCTTACACATCTGTTTAGGTGGTGGTCCGGGGACAAATACAAAAGCTGAACTCTTAAGTTTATATGGGCTTCTACTTATAGCTTCACATATTGGAGTCTCAGATATCAGTATTCTTGGTGACTCTAAAATCATTATAGACTGGCAGAATGGTTTATCAAAGCTGCAGGTGATCTCACTTAATCACTGGATTCAGAAAATTCAAGTTCTCAGAAAGACTTTTGTGAATATCACATTTAGTCACATTTCTAGATGCTTCAATGATTACGCTGACTCACTATCTAGAGAAGCACTTTCTCATAATTTTGGATCTACAAGAATACATGACTTTATGGAAGGAAATATGACTTTTGAAGGCATTTTTTATATGAAGGAGTTAATATTTAAAGCATATTTTTGAAGGAATCAGATCTTTTTTTATTAACATGTGCTACTATCTTGAATTTTTTTTTGAAACACTTTTGATTCTAGAAACAAAGACTGGCTCTGTGATGTATATCCGAAGGATCTTGTCTTCAAAAGAACTGTAAGGGACTTACAAGATTGATGTAATCTTTCCTTGATTTAATAAAATAGGCGCAAGAAAGTTTTTTTTTTTTGAAAAAAAAAAGAAATAAGTTAATGAACACACACATATATAACCTATTTCTTTATATATAGAGAGAAAATTATTAAATATGGAAGCAATAAAAGTATATCACAACTCATGGATCATTTCAATGTGGTGGTCCTTTAGTAAGATCTAAAAGTACTTCTAATTGGCTAAAAGCTCATCTTCTTTGGATATAAGGAATTAGGTTAATGATCCAAGACTTAGAGGTATCTAGTAGAAGTAAAGGCCCACCCCTTATCAACCCTCAATTGGTTTTTTTAGGAGGTGTGGTTTTTCTTGAATAACGATGATAGGTCAACTCGCATGTGAAGATAGTAGCTAGTGGTTATTGTCCTCACTGTCCATTAATTGACAACTAAATTATGATATATATTGTTATCTTAAAAAAAACAATTAAATGATAATATTAATTTAGAAAACATTACATACCATTTCATCGTTCCATCTTCTAATTAAATATAAATGGGTTTTATATAAAAGTCAATTTTTAATTTATATAAACATTTTCATTGATCATTCAAACTTTAACCCATTTCACATTAATGCAAATAATTGTATCAACACACTTAAAATATCCATTTGGTAAAGCACTTTGATTTGTCTACATGGATGATTGAGAAGCTTTGGATTACAAAAAAACTTTAATTTCTATTTGGTACATTCAATTTCAATTTTAGGTATTATTATTTCGTGTAGCCTAATTGTTTAATGATTTCACCCATTCTCGACAACATTTTTGGCACAAATTTGGTGAAAAAAACAAGATTTCGAATAATATTGTTTAAATTTGCTTAAGTTGGGTTCCCTAGGGGTGTTTGAGAGCGCTAAACTTAGTTATGCATTCAGAAACATAATTTAAACAGCATAGAATCCAAAAAAATTTAAAAATAAAAATTCGTTAGATCTTGGTCCAAAAATCATTGGATTAGCAAAATCATCAAATGTTTGAACTCCTTCTTATCATTTACAAATCATTAACATTGACATTATGTTTTAACATGTAGTATAGCTCTCACGAGTGATATGCCCTTTATAAGATTAACAAACAAGGAAAATTTTAGTCCATGGACTAATTTTTGTTTTTTTGTTTTTTTTTTTTCTAAAAAAAGATTCACCAATTTCCAATTTTTTTCAAAATTGATTTGCCCAAATTCTATAGGATATTTTTGTTTAACTCTAAAAATAGCAAAAATTGTCTAGAAACTATATAAAATCCTTAGAAATTTGAATTTCTTTTTTTTATATATAATTCAATATTTTATGTTTCGAAATTTACGAATTAATAATCTATTCCCAAAAAATTTTACACTTTAAAAAAATTATAAATCCTTAAAAAAATCTGATTAACTAATTGTGTAACTTCATATCCATTTGATTGACTAATTGTGTAACTTCATATCCATTATTATTACGAAAATATTTTATTATAATAATAATAAAATTTATTTTATTTTTATAAATAAAAATTAAATAATAATACTAACTCTAATTTGGGAGGGGAACTAAGTTATCAAAAGGACCTAAAGATAACTCTAATTTGGGGAAGGGACCTAAGTTATCAAAAGGATATAAAGTTATCAAATAAAGAATTTGTGTTTGAATAGTACTTTGATTTAAGCTTCCACTTAAAAAAATTTGAGTCATAAATAAAACTAATTTGTTAATAATTTTGCAATTTTACATGGAATTGATCATCATCGTTCTATATCATGATTATTTTATCAAGTGATGTCACATAGCCTCTACTTTTTCAACATGGTTTCCAAGATCTTACATGTCAAGGGATTAATGTAACCGAGATTACCTTTTTGGTGCAAAGACATGTTGCTAGGAAGGGTATTGTAAAATTAGCGAAGTATATATTTATATTAAGAATATATATATTTTTCAGAGAAAAAAATCTTTTATTCATAGAATAATATGGACTGCTCGTAAGAGCTTACATCACTACACCTAAGTGTTTATTAAGATGAATGCTTATAGTATCTCTGTGTACAATAACTTGTTCTTTGATAATAAAAAAACACCATCATCGAAGTTTTTTGGATCTTCAATCTTCAGCATAACAACATAAAGATATTGTTGATGGCCTCCTATTTTGACTGTTCAGCACTATATTTTCTAATTTAAAGTTCCATGAAATCAAGTAATATTCAACTTTATCTAGTTATGTTTTGTGCTAGGATGTGCCTTTTCAAGAGCAGCATTGCAAGGTGCTCTAGCAGGTGACTTTTTGATATTTTTCATTGTTTATTTATCATTTTGTTTGGTTTTAATTCATACAATAAAACTCTAGTTTTTTTAGTCAATTGACAAGTCTTTATTTTTCATGCAGTGGTTCTTTTGGTTGCCCGATCCTACAGTTGTTCTGGCACTTAACGAGCATATGTTGACTGATTCAGATATTTGGGGGATTCGTTTGTCCAAAATTACATATGGATTTTATGCTTGGTCGTTTCAATATGGAGTATGAGCTATCAGTCATCATTCAAATGCTCTGTTTCTTCTAGGAGTCGTGGCCCTAATCTCAAGCAATATGGCAATGGCATTCCCGTCATTAATCAGGAACCTGATTTCGGGCTCAATTTCTGAGCAATCGGTTGGGAATTATTCAAAACGGTTCGAAACCCACTTCATAAATGGCCCCATTTACCCCTAACCGTGGGCAATTTTCAGAATTTCTAAACGAATGTGGAGAAATCCTTTCCGGAACAGACATGGTTTTTCCAGATTTTAGTGTTGGTCGTTTTCTGGGTAGTTGCACGAATCTCTGAATTTTGGGATGGATCTTGTCCATCTATCCATGTATAAATAAATCCTGAGAAGAATGAGACAAGGGAGAAGACACTGTAAACTCTGTTTTTATTAATTGATCAAGTGTTTATCCTCTCAAGGCTTTAATTTCAGACTTGTAGGCGTTGAAGGCAAGGCCCACCTTCAACCCCGATCATCTGTGTATAAGTGTTGCTTTTACTGCTGTAAGTAGAGTGATATTGCATATTTTGACACTGTTTTTATGATGGTATGTTAATGGTTTCATTTACTTGTGATTTGGAATAATATTTATGTTTGCAGAAGACTAGTCGATATCATAAGTGTGATGAGTCTGATGGTATTCAGTTTAGTTTGTAGAATCGATTTAGCAGAGTAGTAAGAGTGGATTTGGATCTCGTACTTCTTTTTCTTTCAGTGTGATACTGATTATTTGATGGTTGCAATCCTTGTTTAAGAATCCTTTCAGGGTTATAGAGTTTATGAAACTGTGGAGTACTTTAAAAGATTGGATTGTATTGTTTATAAATGTGAAAGAACTTGCAGTACCTATTGAATCCACAGAGGGTTTAAAGATCTTAGTTTACAGAGTATCTAGGGTTTTCCAAACAGCATTTTGAACTGGCTATATAGGTATTGGAATCATGCTTCTATTTACTTCATGGTGTTGAATGAAATTAAGGAAAAGAATCATAGTTCATTAATCGATGACAACATTGTTTGCTAGGGTTTGAATATCAGTCCCATAATACATGCAAATGAGAGTGAGTGTGTATTCTTTGGATAGTTCCAATATTATTTTGTGTGCATAGAACGCAGGTAGATTATATCTGATATTAGCAGCAAGTTAAATTTCATTTTGTTAACTGTTTGTGAACGATTTAGGGTTAAGAAGAGACAGATTTCACTTCAGTAGTTGTTTGAGAGTGATAAGTGTTTGTATAAATTTTGGCATCGGATTCTTTAGGGTTGATGGGTGCAGTCGTAGATACGATATAAGACCATTAGGATTGTCCCAGCATCTTCATTTTGTAGGTAAGCTTGGAACTAGGATTTTCCTTTAATAAATTACTTACTTGCTTGGTTATTTGCCTTGAAGAATAGATCGATAGTTAGTATAGCTTAAGGTTGCTGAAGATTACATTAGATCTGACAGTATTGAGGACTGTAAGATAAGGATTAGCAAGCTGATTCCCTTTCTTTAGGACAGACTTAATAACTCTTGGCATTGATCATTTAATAGATTAATAGTTCCATCAATTACATTTTGTTTCTTGTTTGTGAGTAGACTAGAATTTCTTTAAATATGAGCATTGAAACTACTTTTCCCGCACATATGGTGTAGCAGCTCCAAGTATACGTATTCCGGTCGATAATTAAATTAAGGTAAATTAAATAACAATAATTTTACCCAACATTTTGGTGTCGTTGCCAGGGAGTTGCTCCAAGGTAAGCTGGTAAATTTTGCTCATTTTCTACGAATTTGTTTGCTGTGAAGTTCAGGTAGATAGGTTTCCTTTACATTACACAACAAGGTGGAGGGGAAACGATAAGACGTAAAGACGAAATCACTACGGGATTCCCATGGTGTAACAGCCTAACGCATCCACTTTAGTGGGTTGCCCCAAATCCTTGTTGTTTCCTTCTCGTAAGTGTGTTTGCTTTTTCACATGTTTGATTTATTTTGCTGCAAAAGTGTGTTTACCTTTCCTGTAAGGCATGTTTACTTTCTCGCAATTTAATTTCATGCAAGTGTGTTTTTCTTTTTGCAAGTTTGGGTGTGTTTACTTTCCGCAATTTGATTTCAAGAGTGTTTTATTTTATGCAAGAGCGGTGTGTGTTTGATTGGCGTAAATATGTTTTTACTGGTAGATAGTGTTGATTATAATCATTTAAAATAAAAACTTGGGTGCTGTAAGAGCCCTAGACACTAATCCTTGTGCGAGACATGAACAAAACAACCGACAAAAATGGATTCAGAAGTAACCATCAATTTGGGAAAACTTTCTCAAATCCTAGCTGCAGTTGGGAATTTTTCATATCAGGTAGAACACATCCTGACAACAGTTAAGAGTTTATCTACCTCTCCTGACATAACAAATGAACCAAAGTCCCAAGAGCCACTTCATTGCCAAATTGCAGAGGAAATTGACAACTTGGGGATTACATCCAATGGAAAGCAGCCTAAAATTGAGGAGGTATTAGCAGATCCTCTATGTACTTCCGAAATCAATCAATCAGAAGAAGGGCATCTACATGATATGATGAAGGAAGGTGAGTACCAGGACTACTTTGAAAGTTGGTTCCAAGAGGTAACCAGACTACAACACCATTTCCTCCTTCAACACCTTTTGTTGCAGAAGTAAGTAAGTCGGTTGGTTCTCCATATCCAGGTAATCATTGCAACAACTTTTTCATATGTGGATAAAGGTATATTTTTAATCTTACTTCGCACTTGGTTACATTGGAAGAATTCCTATACTTGAATAGAAATGTTTTCTTTCTTCTTAGGTAGAATAGGAAAATATGTATATAAATAAAAAAGTTGCATGTTTAGTTTAGAAATTAATGCAACTTCGTTGTTTTTCTTTCTTTTCAATAAAATGATAAAATCTTTAACCAGAATTTATGCTTTCTCTCCAATCCATACTTTCAGAAAATGTATATCATAAACCTCTTTCTAAGCAAGAATTCATTCGAAATATGAGTAAGCAATCTGAACTAGAGCTGGTAGGTGAAGAAATGACTTCTTCATCCCCTACTTTCTTGCAGTGACATCCAATAAAATTGTTTCTTTGTACATATGTACAGGAGTTTTTTTATCAATAGGTTTTTTTTTTAAGGATGCAGATATTCTCGTCGGTGAGGCTCAGGATGTTTTCAAAAGAAAAGGGAAGTCTTTCTGTTACTATTCTTATTTCAGCCATTGATTACTTTTACAAAGAATTTTCAAGGACTGTGTTAATTTGAATTAAATTTCTGAGTTTCACTGGGTAACTGGAATGCCTGTGTCAAGTAAATAAATGTGTGTTGCTAGGTTTTTCAGACTTGTCCTCTTTATTCATACAAGTACCTATCCACCTGGCACTGCCTCCATTAGTGATTTAAGCTTTAAAGGGGCATTTACTTATGAACTCGTGGGATACTAGTGCCATTTGACTTGGTTTCACACTGGATTAAATGAGGATATTTTTTTTAAGTAGTAATAGCTATGGGAATTGAGTTATTATCCAAACAGGCACCATTATAGAAAAAAGGTCTCCAGGACTGAGCAGTCCGTTGATTATTATCCATTGGCTTCCATTATATTAAACACATATATATATACATTTGTGTCCAGCCACTTCATGACTTTCACTTTATACAGTTATAAGGGTTAGTTGTTCATTTGGACAAATCTTTACAGGCATGTTTCAAGAACACTCTTCCAATTTGGATACCATCCCACTCCTAGATGGTTTTCAGAGCTGCTCCCCCACTCATCTATGCATAAGCAAATCATAAACTTAATCTTTAAGATGAATTTGGGACAAGGGCCTCTGATAGAAAACGAGTGTAAGAGGTTAACCTGCCGGGATACTGAACAGGTCCGTCGGCAGCGGGTACCGACTTGTGGAATAAACAAACAAACCCATCGGGGTACTGAATAGGCCTATTGGCAATGGGGCATTCTGCCTGGGGAAGAAGCTTCTTAGATGTTACAGTTACCCCACCGGAGTACTAAACAGGCTCGCTGGCAGTGGGTTCTGACTCTGATATCTCTTTTAAAGCCTCATCTATACTTGTCTGTGTGAACAATGTACCTATGTAAATGTTAAAGAGAGATCTTGTGTGGGTCAAATAAAATTTAAGGAAACTGTTTGTAATAGCCAGTTGATAATCATCTTCAGATGCTCTAAATTTTGGTTACCTGATCCTTGCTAGAAGAAAAGGTTTATGCCTTTAGAGTGTACTGGTGTTTACTGATTCAATGAATATAGCCGTGAACCTCAGTATTGGTTTTTCTTTTCACTGCTCAAACTGTCTTGTGTGAAGCTGAGTCAAGTTGGCCAGTACACCATTGGCTTCATTTAGCACTCCTCTTGTCTTGTGTTTTTTTTAGGCACATGTTCTGGTGGAAAAAGTTCTATATGAATAAAGAGAAAGAAGTCTATGCTCATGGTTGAAGTTTTGAATATTTTTAATAGTAGATGCTGATAGCCTATGGACTGTTTTTAATTATGTTTTTGTAATGCTGATAAAGAGTGGTTTTATGACTTAGCTTTGTTTTTGTGTGGCCAGATGAAGGAGCAACCATGGAATAAGGTAAGTGTGCCATGAACCTGCTGGATAAAACAAAATTTTCAGGCAGTTATTTAATTTTTTAGGCAGTTATTTGATTTTTCAGGCAGTTTTAATTGTCTTTTTAACTCACAAAAGTTGGACATTTTGAAGAAAGACAGTTATTTTCCCTTGCTGATAACATCATCACCATGATAACATTATTTTTTTCCTTTGCCATTATATTTTTAAACAAGGGATCGCTGGTGTAAAAACTTCAAGCTGTCATGCAAAGACTATGATTAAGTTTTTAAACCTGAATTCTTGGCTATGAAGGGTGAAACAAAATTTTCAAAGCTATGGATCATAGAAGAATTTATCAGTCCCTTAGTAATCAACACCAGGCTCATTACTTGTGAGGGTTGATTCTCTACCTTCAAAGCTTGTCACTTTCGATTGCTTGCACATTTTGAATTTGGTAAGCTCTTTAACTTTCCATTTTATTTCTGGAAAAGTTTGGGTAGGATGGTTTCTCAGATTAGGAAAAATGTAGAAAATTCTACACATAGCCTATACCATCATGGGCTTATCAAGATGATTATTTTAGCTAAGTTGAAGGATCAGGTATGGGAACAATTTATATATGAATTGTCCAATTCCCATCTCAAATCACCCCTGGGTAATGATCCATGTGGGCCTTTTATCCCTGATCTTGTTGACAAAGCGTCCTCTGTCAATGCTTCTGAGCATCAAGCCAGTCATATTCAGGAACCAGCAGTCAAGAGCTGTAAGAAAGTTGGACCATCCCATATTAAGAGTCTCAGGGGTCTAAAGGGCAGTGTGTAAACTCTCAGTCTGGGGGGGGAAAGGCCAGTATGATAATGGGAATTTGCTGGATTCATCAAATCGTAGATTTACCCGTAGTATGGTTGTTCAAGAGAAGATGAGGGAGTCCAAAGGTAAGGCACCTGTACATGTCCAGTTGTCCTCCTCCACTTTTTCATCTACCCATGATAATTCTGATTCACATGGATCCCATCATCATTCCTCCATACCGAGTCCTGTCAATGAGCCTTCATTGCCAGCATCACCTTCAAAATCAAAATCTGGTCTGAAGTCTGCTAAATCTCACCGGTCAGATGTTTTAGCTCAGGGAGTTGAATACTTTCGACAAAGAAATTTTAAGATGACAAAAAAATTTACAGGAATATGTTAGACTAGACCGATTTATCAAACAGGAAAATGCAGTTTTGAAAGCCAAGGTAGCATCTTTACAAACCTTAGTTGATGACATTACTGGGTCTAATCGCAGTCTTAGGAAACAGTTAAAGAAAAAGGACAAACAGTTTGAAAAATTGATTAGTGTCCAACAGCAAACAGCTCCATCTCCTCCTCAAGTACAAGTCCTGTTTAATACTTCAGCTTCGGTGTCTGGAATTTAACCCACAGATTGGTCATCTATTTTGAGTTTCAATTTTGTCTGAAAATTTCTTGCATTGGGACATGCAAGGTCTTCAGTCTGGGGGAGATGATGGCCTCCTATTTTGACTGTTCAACACTATATTTTCTAATTTAAAGTTCCATGAAATCAAGTAATATTCAGCTTTATCTAGTTATGTTTTGTGCTTGGATGTGCCTTTTTAAGAGCAGCATTGCAAGGTGCTCTAGCAGGTGAATTTTTGCTATTTTTCATTGTTTATTTATCATTTTGTTTGGTTTTAATTCATACAATAAAACTCTAGTTTTTTTGGTCAATTGACAAGTCTTTATTTTTCATGCAGTGGTTCTTTTGGTTGCCTGATCCGACACTTGTTTTGGCACTTAATGAGCATATGTTGACTGATTCAGATATTTGGGGGATTCGTTTGTCCAAAATTACATATGGCTTTTATTCTTGGTCGTTTCAATATGGAGTATGAGCTATCAGTCATCATTCAAATGCTTTGTTTCTTCTAGGAGTCGTGGCCCTAATCTCAAGCAATCTGGCAATGCATTCCTGTCATTAATCAGGAACCTGATTTCGGGCTCAATTTCTGAGCAATCGGTTGGGAATTATTCAAAATGGTTCGAAACCCACTTCATAAATGGCCCCATTTACCCCTAACTGGAAGCAATTTTCAGAATTTCTGAACGAATGTGGAGAAATCCTTTCCGGAACAGACGTGTTTTTTCTAGATTTTAGTGTTGGTCGTTTTCTGGGTAGTTGCACGAATCTCTGAATTTTGGGATGGATCTTGTCCATCTATCCATGTATAAATAAATCCTGAGAAGGATGAGACAAGGGAGAAGACACTGTAAACTCTGTTTTTATTAATTGATCAAGCGTTTATCCTCTCAAGGCTTTAATTTCAGACTTGTAGGCGTTGAAGGCAGGGCCCACCTTCAACCTCGATCATCTGTGTATAAGTGTTTCTTTTACTGCTGTAAGTAGAGTGATATTGCATATTTTGACATTGTTTTTATGATGGTATGTTAATGGTTTCATTTACTTGTGATTTGGAATAAGATTTATGCTTGCAGAAGACTAGTCGATATCATAAGTGTGATGAGTCTGATGGTATTCAGTTTAGTCTGTAGAATCGATTTAGCAGAGTAGTAAGAGTGGATTTGGATCTCGTACTTCTTTTGCTTTCAGTGTGATACTGATTATTTGATGGTTGCAATCCTTGTTTAAGAATCCTTACAGGGTTATAGAGTTTATGAAACTGTGGAGTACTTTAAAAGATTGGATTGTATTGTTTATAAATGTGAAAGAACATGTAGTACCTATTGAATCCACAGAGGGTTTAAAGATCTTAGTTTACAGAGTATCTAGGGTTTTCCAAATAGCATTTTGAACTGGCTATATAGGGATTGGAATCATGCTTCTATTTACTTCATGGTGTTGAATGAAATTAAGGAAAAGAATCATAGTTCATTAATCGATGACAGCATTGTTTCCTAGGGTTTGAATATCAGTCCCATAATACATGCAAATGAGAGTGAGTGTGTATTCTTTGGATAGTTCCAATATTCTTTTGTGTGCATAGAACGCAGGTAGATTATATTTGATATTAGCAGCAAGTTAAATTTCATTTTGTTAACTGTTTGTGAACGATTTAGGGTTAAGAAGAGACAGATTTCACTTCAGTAGTTGTTTGAGAGTGATAAGTGTTTGTATAAATTTTGGCATCAGATTCTTTAGGGTTGATGGGTGCAGTCTTAGATACGATATAAGACCATTAGGATTGTCCCAGCATATTCATTTTGTAGGTAAGCTTGGAACTAGGATTTTCCTTTAATAAATTACTTACTTGCTTGGTTATTTGCCTTGAAGAATAGATCGATAGTTAGTATAGCTTAAGGTTGCTAAATATTACATTAGATCTGACAGTATTGAGGACTGTAAGATAAGGATTAGCAAGCTGATTCCCTTTCTTTAGGACAGACTTAATAACTCTTGGCATTGATCGTTTAATAGAGTAATAGTTCCATCAATTACATTTTGTTTCTTGTTTGTGAATAGACTAGAATTTCTTTAAATATGAGCATTGAAAGTACTTTGCCCACACATATGGTGTAGCAGCTCCAAGTATACGTATTCCGGTCGATAATTAAATTAAGGTAAATTAAATAACAATAATTTTACCCAACAATTGTTTCCTCAAAATAGTCGAAGCTCCAAATCTCTGTGTAGCCTGTCATCTGCCAACCTCGTGATTGTTGTATATACTATAACGTTCTGTTCCTTTTTTACAATGGAGAATAAAACCGAGTGATTGGTATACCTATTGCAATCTCTCCTTCTACTATCCCTGACTGAACAACTAATGCTTGTTTAGACAGGGTATTGGCCTCCATGTTGTATTCCCTGTAGACATGATGGAAATGAACTTCCTCAAAGTTGGGTTGTAGGGCTCTTATTGCCTTCAACAGGTTTTGAAGATGAGGAGCTCTTATGTCAATCTTACCTGTTGCCCAGTCAAATACCTGTTTTTGAATCCCCATAAATATGCACTCTCTTGATCTGTTTATCATTTTCTATCTTCATTGTGGCCTTATACTGAGAATATATGTATATGTATATGTATATATGAATGTGAATGTGAATGTAATGGTTTTTTTAATAATACATTAGTTATAATGTAAATATAAAAGGCTACACTTTATTAATTTAGAGAAACTTTATTAATTTAGAGAAACTATTCAAAATATTTGTATAATAAATTTGAATATAGTGTAAACAAATAAAATATAAAAAATCAAATTATCTTTTATAATATATAATTTTTATTTATATATTTTTCACAAAATGATGTAAATTTAAGTTTTTCTAAGAATTATAGGTTATATTTCTTAAAAAATGTAATGCATATATTTCCATTAGTATAAGTGTTGAGTACTTAAATGATGGATTGTACTTCAAATTTCTGAGTAATTTTAAAGAACATATGATCTTGCACAACTATTTTTCAAAAACTTTAATGTTTTTTTATTTATATATTTTTTAAAATTTGAAAGTCATTAGAGTCCTAAAAATACAAGATCATTCATTAGTGCAAAGCTTGAGGGTCTTAACTCAAACAAACATTTTATTTTTATTTTATATTGTAGATCTCGATATAAGCTAGTGCACTGTATACTTTTTTTTCTTTTAAATGGATAAGACAATAAAAATCTATAGTAAGAACAATAGTTAGATTTATGTGTGTATGTGTGTGTGTGTAATTTCCGCGGAAGTAGATTTCTATAGCCTATTTACAAATAACATAAAAAATGGAGGCTCTGTTGGTTTTGCAATCCAAACCACCAAAATCATCATATTGAACCTAAATCTGAAGCAACCATTTTAGCAAATATGTGGGTGAGTAGAAACTCTCATGCTGAAAAAACTCAAATTTAAAATAACACACACATAATAGAATGCGTGTGCTTTAAAAATGCATATGCATTAATAATACTCGTGCTTTCTAAAAATTGTGTGTTATTTTTAATATAAAAAATATTTTAATAACTTTGCCATAACTTTGTAGTGTTACATCCATTTTTAAAGTTCTTTAGCTCATTAGGAAGATATTGAAGTGCTCTACATATTATGTTATGATCCTTTTTATGTTTCTATATAGACAATTTCGTATTTTAAAATGAATAGCAATTGAATGTTTGAGGCTATAATTGGCATGGCCTCAAACTACCACATAGTTCCCCTAAGAAGGATATTTGGCCTCTAGTGGTAATATGAGTGCTCTTAAGAGGTATTGCACACAAGAGATGAGTTTCAATTATTTGACCGTTGTAAGGGGAGGAAACCACGAGAATTAGGCTCTAAATGAAGCTTCTTATGCTCATGGACCATGAACCACATGAGCCCTCTAAAAGAGATACTTAGTCTCCAAGTGGAATATGTTTTCTCCTATATTGTCTTGGTTAGTAGTGATGAGTCTCAAGGATTTGACAATAAGTGTGGGAGGAAAATAAGGCCCTTAGGAACTAGATGAAGCTTATAGAGACCGAGGACCATGAAGAAATCCATAAACCATAAAACATGCTTTGTATAGGAGATTATTGTCCTTAAAGTGAGATATGGACATTAATATGAGGTTTTGTGCACTATGGATGGGTCTCAAACCATAACTAAGGAAGAAATTGATGGATTCCTGAGCTACAGGGCCATGATCAAGGCTTCGAACCACAAAATAAAACATTTAAAATATATCTTTAACATACAAGTGGGACTTCCTACTCACACTTTACATATAGATAGATTTCTATTAGGATTGTCATTTAAATATATAAAAAAATAACAAAGAAATACATGATATATTCAACATGTATTTTAACTCTTAGTAGCAATGTATCTCTTTTAAAATTAACAAATTATGTGGATTCGTGTTCATTATTATGAAAATGTTCCATTATGATAATACAAACTTTTACTTTTCCAAATAAAAAATAGATAACAATGTTAACTCTTTTTTTCATTACTATAAATTCTGACACTTCCATAAATGTCATATAAATATGGTTATAAATTTTGAACTTGAGTGAACACAACAATAACCTATTACTACCCAACCTACAAGAGAAACTCATAACAATACTAACTCTATTAAAAAAAAAACCCTAAATTTTTCATAAACAAATCTATGTTTGAATGCAAACTTTCATTTAAGCTTCCCCTCAAATATCAAAAGCGAAACAAATTGCCTTTATCAAATTTACGAGTACAGTAAATCAAAACAAATTAACAAATAATTTTGCATTACTACATGGATTCGAACACCTTTGACATAGTTTTCTATTTCATAATTATTTTATCAAATTTATGAGTATAGTAAATCAAAACAAATTAACAAATAATTTTGCATTACTACATGGAACGATCACCTTTGACATAGTTTTCTATTTCATAATTCTTTTCGAGATGGTTACCAATGTGAAAGCCTCTACTTGGTTTCTAATATCTTACATGTCAAGGGAATAATATAACCAACGACGACCACCCTTAAGGTGAAAAGACATGTTGATAGGAGAGGTATTGTAAAAGCAGCACATAGAGAAAGTATATATTTTTATTAAAAAATATATTAAAAAAACATTTGGTTCAACATCAAAAGGGAAGAAAGACTTTTTAATAGTTTTTGGAATTCACAAACATAATAAAGCAAATGTATGTATGTCATAAATTTATAAATTTACACGTTTATATATATAAAGATTTAGAGGTGAGAGTAAATTAGTGATGGTCTTTTATGATGTATTAATGATTATATAAACATGAGAAACAAACCATTTATTGGTTAATTGGTTTGGAGGGATAATTCAAGGTATTTTTACAATGATTTGAATATGGTATAAAGAAATGAAAGGTAGAAAATCAAATTATTTTCTAAAATATATGATTTTTATTTATGAGTTTTTTTCAAGATTATGTAAATTTAAGTTTTTCTATTATGTTATTTTTCTTACAAAATGTAATGTATATGTTCTCATTAGTGTAGGTGTTGAGTACCTAAATAATGAGATGTACTTCAAATTTTTAGAATAATTATAAAGAACATATTGTTTTTGTTTTGTGTACAACTATTTTTCAAAAAATTAATGTTAAATTTTAAAAGTCATTATAGCCCTAAAAATACAAAGTCAAGCATTGCATGGTTTGAAAGTCTTAACATAGTCAAACACAATTCTTTCTTTATAGATTGTAGATCTTGATCTAAGCTAGTGCATTATATATTTTTTGTAAAACTCGGTAAATAATAAAAAGTTATAGTAATAACAATAGTCATATTAGTATCTCTATATCTATTCTTTTAGTTCTTTAGCTTGTTGGAAAGGTGTTAAATTCTCTATATATTATGTTATGATTCTTTTATGTCAACTGGGTCTAGCTTGAATGGTTGGGAGGATTGATTATTACTCTCCCCACCCAGAATCAATTCTTTCCTTCCTAATTAATCTCCAAAAAAAGTATGAGATATGACTACCTACGAGCCCTAAATTTTTCATTTTTTCATTTATGAGGTAAGGTTATCAAATTTCCAGTTCCCGCCTTTATCTTGGAAAAATTCTCCACAACGAGAAAACTAGGACATTCCCTACGAGCTAGATCTAGTTAGAAGTAATCATATATCCAATAAAATCACTCAAAATTCTCCTATAATAATATAACTCAATCCCCTTTATTTGATCGATTAAATAAAATTTTAGTAGCATCATACATATATTCCACATATATCAACTAATGATGAAACATCCACATATATCAACTAATGATGAAACACCCACATCATAATTTCTAAATTAAAAACTTATATCAAATAAATAATGATGGAACATCCACA
Organism: Pseudotsuga menziesii; assembly: GCA_001517045.1. Taxonomy (NCBI): domain Eukaryota; kingdom Viridiplantae; phylum Streptophyta; class Pinopsida; order Pinales; family Pinaceae; genus Pseudotsuga; species Pseudotsuga menziesii. The sequence goes on from LPNX010826811.1 coordinate 690,429, forward strand.
TCAAGATTTTTAATAAAAAAGCTTACATTTAATGTTTTGCATAATTAAATTTTTTTATTTCTAAATATTCATATATTTTCACTCCAAATTCATTTCTATAATATATGACTTTCACTTCAGCGTGTTTTAGCTGGGTTATTCATTTCAGTATTAGTGGGTTATTTTTGCACCTTCATACAATTACTAGTTTAAGCATTTTGCATTTATGTTTCTTTTATGTACATACATGTCCCAATTGTAGGATTTTTCTTCAATTTTGATAGATAATAAATGTCTGACAAATATCTTCTTAAGATCGTTTTCTTGCAAGAAATAGTACAATTACAGGGGATACAGGTAGTATTAGCCGACCTGGAAACTAAAGAAAATCAGCTAAAAGATCGGATAGAAGAGGAGAAATCATGGTCACAGGTTGTAAGTGGGACATCAAATAAGCAAAGAGAAATCATGGAGAAACAAATCAGAATACCGATAAAGGAAGAACAGGATAGACAAAGCAAGGCTACAAATATCATCATTAAAGGGCCGAGGGACTTTGGGGAAAATGAGAGGACGGACACTCTAACAAGAGACTTCCTCAAAGATAAATTAAAATGGGCGGGGAGTATCAATCAAGCAAGCAGGATAGGAAGGAAGTTAGAAGGGGAAAAAGATAGACACGTGAGAGTCAATTTAAGGAGCATAGAGGATAGGAACATGATACTCAGAAATAGAGGATTGCTTAGAGGCACACATATCTACCTAGATGAGGACTTGACTTTTGCTCAACAAGAACAACAAAGAAAGGAGTGGGAAAGAGTGAAAGCAACAAGAACCGATGGAAAATGGGTATCATTTAGATATATCACAAAACCTAAGCCACCTATATTCTCTGCAGCAGCCCCATCGAAAAATCCACAAGGAAAGGCCTTCAGAGGGTTTGGACCAATATTCCGGATTTTTTGAATTTTTATTGGAGTTGGGTATGAATTTAAAAAGCCCTCAACCCTGGAAATAAGAGCAGAGAAAGCATGTTTCCTGTTTTAAAAAAGACAATTGTTCCAAAGAAGCCAGATACTCCAGAAAATAAAAAGGGGTAGATATCTAAAAGGAGCTGAACGTGTAAAGGAGCTAAACCAATGAGCCAGAAAGGATGGGACAGTATTGTAGAAAGGAAAGGAGAACCCATACTTAACCGCAAAATGGGCGAGAATACACACAGTGAAGGGGCGTGCCAAAAAGAGATGATAAATACAATATATATTCCTTTCACACAGAACACAACGACCCGGGCCTTGGAACCCTCTATTCTGAAGCTGATCCCAAGTTAAAATCCGGCCTCTGGCCAATAGCCAGGTAAAGCATGCTATTTTCAGAGGAATATTTTGAGTCCAAAGGAAATTCAGAACAGGTTCTTGATTCTCTGAACAATTGACAGAGGATATACAATCATAGCCTTTTGCAGCAATTAAAGGGCCCACATAATTATTATGTGACCAGAGAAGAGAATCGCATTGTTCAGAAAGATGGATTCTGCCATATTCCAGCCCCCTGATAAAATTATCCCAATGAGTTTTCCATTCACCACAAAGATCAAGCTCCTCAGTCGTGAACCAGTAGCCCGAAGCAAAGGATGTTTGATTCCTAACTTGGGCTAAGGAGCAAATCCCATAGTCTTCCAAGTAATCTCTCAAGTCTCTCGGCAGAATAAAAGAGGTGCCCATACTCAACGCTATTCTCTCATCATGGTTGAGCCTATTTTGACAAATAATATGTTTTGAAATAGAGATAGTAGTGCATTGGGAATTTTAGTTTGAGAAAAGTACGACATATCATCGTTATGCATTGGAGTCCATTTTAAGATCTAAGAATTTTATCTGTGAGCTTTTTTATTTTATTTTATTTTTATTTTTGTTGGTATGTGTTCTTTTTAATATAAGGGAGAATTTATTTTATTTTGTTGTTGTGAAGTATAATTAACAATATCTAAAATGTTGATAAATATTATAATTTAATTTAGTGGCATTGGAGTAAGACTTAAAATTACTATTGATTGGTCAAAATTTCGCTTTCTTGAAATATATAGAAATAAATTTTCTTTAAAGGTGATAATGGTGGTCTCTATCTACCATCTAAAATTTTAAAGCACCTTGAATGGATTGCCATGAAGACTATGGATGTTATGATGAGGCCAAAATGGGCTATCCTTAAAGGTGGTTATGGGATAAATGCCACAGATTTGGGTCCAAGTGGACAATGGGTAGACAAACGAGAATCTTTCACTGAAATTCTGAAGATTGTTGGTATTAAACATACTGAAAAAAACACCCTGGTTTGGTTTGGAAATAAGAAAAATGGTGTTATGACAATTAAGTTGGATTATGAATTTATGATAAGAAAAAGCAACAATCTGGATATTTCCTGGTGGACAAAAGGTTTGTGGAAATGGAACATTCCTACCAAATTAAGGTGCTTTTGGTGGCTAACTCTTAAGGACAAAATCCTTACCTGGCAAAATTTACTGATTAGAGGATTACATGGACCTAGTTTATGTTTCTTGTGTAGAAATGAAGGCGAATCTGGCACCCATTTGTTTGTTGAATGTTCTTTTTCCTTGGAAGTATGGAGAACTATTAAATAGCTTCTGGGCTTTAGTTCTATTTGGGGAGATGGTAGTTTAGAAAACTCTTTTCAAACTTTGTTCTTTAATGAAGATTCATTTAAATTGTTGCCTATCTTTGTCTCTTGGTCTATATGGATTTCTAGGAACCTTACAATTTTTCAAGATATTTAGCCAAATGCTCTTAAATGCAACATTCGAGGCCTGAATCTTTTTAAGGAATATGAGAATCCTCTATGCAAAATGATTTCTAAAAAGATTTATATGCCAACAAAGATTTCTAATGGAGTAGTTGGATATTTTGATGGTGCTTCCAATCGATTTTTATGGTTGTGGCATTGTTCTTATTCTATGTAAGGAACACTTCTTACACATCTGTTTAGGTGGTGGTCCGGGGACAAATACAAAAGTTGAACTATTAAGTTTATATGGGCTTCTACTTATAGCTTCACATATTGGAGTCTCAGATATCAGTATTCTTGGTGACTCTAAAATCATTATAGACTGGCAGAATGGTTTATCAAAGCTGTAGGTGATCTCACTTAATCACTGGGTTCAGAAAATTCAAGTTCTCAGAAAGACTTTTGTGAATATCACATTTAGTCACATTTCTAGATGCTTCAATGATTACGCTGACTCACTATCTAAAGAAGCACTTTCTCATAATTTTGGATCTGCAAGAATACATGACTTTATGGAAGGAAATATGACTTTTGAAGGCATTTTTTATCTGAAGGAGTTAATATTTAAAGCATATTTTTGAAGGAATCAGATCTTTTTTATTAACAGGTGCTACTATCTTGAATTTTTTTTTTGAAATACTTTTGATTCTAGAAACAAAGACTGGCTCTGTGATGTATATATGAAGGATCTTGTCTTGAAAAGAACTGTAAGGGACTTACAAGACTGATGTAATCTTTCCTTAATTTAATAAAATAGGCGCAAGAAAGTTTTTTTTTTGAAAAAAAAAGAAATAAGTTAATGAACACATATATAACCTATGTCTTTATATATAGAGAGAAAATTATTAAATATGGAAGCAATAAAAATATATCACAACTCATGGATAATTTCAATCTGGTGGTCCTTTAGTAAGATCTAAAAGTACTTCTAATTGGCTAAAAGAGTCATCTTCTTTGGATATAAGGAATTAGGTTAATGATCCAAGACCTAGAGGTATCTAGTAGAAGTAAAGGCCCACCCCTTATCAACCCTCAATTGGTTTTTTTAGGAGGTATGGTTTTTCTTGAATAATGATGATAGGGCAACTCGCATGTGAAGATAGTAGCTAGTGGTAATTGTCCTCACTGTCCATTAATTGAGAACTAAATTATGATATATATTGTTATCTTCGAAAAAAACAATTAAATGATAATATTAATTTAGAAAACATTACATACAATTTCATCGTTCCATCTTCTAATTAAATATAAATGGGTTTTATATAAAAGTCAATTTTTAATTTATATAAACACTTTCATTGATCATTCAAACTTTAACCCATTTCACATTAATGCAAATAATTGTATCAACACACTTAAAATATCCATTTGGTAAAGCACTTTGATTTGTCTACATGGATGATTGAGAAGCTTTGGATTACAAAAAAACTTTAATTTCTATGTGGTACATTCAATTTCAATTTTAGGTATTATTATTTCGTGTAGCAAAATTGTTTAATGATTTCACCCATTCTCGACAACATTTTTGGCACGAATTTGGTGAAAAAAATCGAGATTTCGAATAATATTGTTTAAATTTGCTTAAGTTGGGTTCCCTAGGGGTGTTTGAGAGTGCTAAACTTATTTATGCATTCAGAAACATAATTTAAACAGCATAGAATCCAAAAAAAATTAAAAATAAAAATTCGTTAGATCTTGGTCCACAAATCATTGGATTAGCAAAATCGTCAAATGTTTGAACTCCTTCTTATCATTTACAAATCATTAACATTGACATTATATTTTAACATGTAGTATAGCTCTCACGAGTGATATGCCCTTTATAAGATTAACAAACAAGGAAAATTTTAGTCCATGGACTAATTTTTGTTTTTTTTTTGTTTTCTAAAAAAAGATTCACCAATTTCCAATTTTTTTCAAAATTGATTTGCCCAAATTCTATGGGATATTTTTGTTCAACTCTAAAAATAGCAAAAATTGTCTAGAAACTATATAAAATCCTTAGAAATTTGAATTTTTTTGAAAAAAATATAATTCAATATTTTATGTTTCGAAATTTACGAATTAATAATCTATTCCGAAAACTTTTTACATTTAAAAAAAATTATAAATCCTTAAAAAAATCTGATTGACTAATTGTGTAACTTCATATCCATTTTGATTGACTAATTGTGTAACTTCATATCCATTATTATTACGAAAATATTTTATTATAATAATAATAAAATTTATTTTATTTTTATAAATAAAAATTAAATAATAATACTAACTCTAATTTGGGAGGGGAACTAAGTTATCAAAAGGACCTAAATATAACTCTAATTTGGGGAAGGGACCCAAGTTATCAAAAGGATATAAAGTTATCAAATAAAGAATTTGTGTTTGAATAGTACTTTGATTTAAGCTTCCACTAAAAAAAAATTGAGTCATAAATAAAACTAATTTGTTAATAATTTTGCAATTTTACATGGAATTGATCATCATCGTTCTATATCATGATTATTTTATCAAGTGATGTCACATAGCCTCTACTTTTTCAACATGGTTTCCAAGATCTTACATGTCAAGGGATTAATGTAACCGAGACTACCTTTTTGGTGCAAAGACATGTTGATAGGAAGGGTATTGTAAAATTAGCGAAGTATATATTTATATTAAGAATATATATATATATTTTTTAGAGAAAAAAATCTTTTATTCATAGAATAATATGGACTATTCGTAAGAGCTTACATCACTACACCTAAGTGTTTATTAAAATGAATGCTTATAGTATCTCTGTGTACAATAACTTGTTCTTTGATAATAAAAAAACATCATCATCGAAGTTCTTTGGATCTTCAATCTTCAACATAACAACATAAAGATATTGTTTCCTCAAAAGAGTCGAAGCTCCAAATCTCTGTGTAGCCTGTCATCTGCCAACCTCATGATCGATGTATATATTGTAACGTTCTGTTCCTTTTTTACAATGGAGAATAAAACCGAGTGATTGGTATACCTGTTGCAATCTCTCCTTCTATTATCCCCGACTGAACAACTAATGCTTGTTTAGACAGGGTATTGGCCTCCATGTTGTATTCCCTGTAGATATGATTGAAATGAACTTCCTCAAAGTTGGGTTGTAGGGCTCTTATTGCCTTCAACAGATTTTGAAGATGAGGAGCTCTTATGCCAATCTTACCCGTTGCCCAATCAATTACTGTTTTTGAATCCCCATAAATATGCACTCTCTTGATCTGTTTATCATTTGCTATCTTCATTGTGGCTTTATACTGAGAATATATATATATATATATATATATGAATGTGAATGTGAATGTAATGGTTTTTTTAATAATACATTAGTTATCTACACTTTATTAATTTAGAGAAACGATTCAATATATTTGTATAATAAATTTGAATATAGTGTAAACAAATGAAATATAAAAAATCAAATTATCTTTTATAATATATAATTTTTATTTATATTTTTTTCACAAAATGATGTAAATTTAAGTTTTTCTAAGAATTATAGGTTATATTTCTTAAAAAATGTAATGTATATATTTCCATTAGTATAAGTGTTGAGTACTTAAATGATGGATTGTACTTCAAATTTCTGAGTAATTTTAAAGAACATATTGATCTTGCACAACTATTTTTCAAAAACTTTAATGTTTATTTATTTATATATTTTTTAAAATTTGAAAGTCATTAGAGTCCTAAAAATACAAGATCATGCATTAGTGCAAAGCTTGAGGGTCTTAACTCAAACAAACATTTTATTTTTATTTTATATTGTAGATCTCGCTATAAGATAGTGCACTTTATACTTTTTTTTCTTTTAAATGGATAAGACAATAAAAATCTATAGTAAGAACAATAGTTAGATTTATGTGTGTATATGTGTGTGTGTGTAATTTCTGCGGAAGTAGATTTCTATAGCCTATTTACAAATGACATGAAAAATGGAGGCTGTGTTGGTTTTGTAATCCAAACCACCAAAATCATCATATTGAACCTAAATCTGAAGCAACCATTTTAGCAAATATGTGGGTGAGTAGAAACTCTCATGCTGAAAAAAATCAAATTTAAAATAACACACACATAATAGAATGCGTGTGCTTTAAAAATGCATATGCATTAATAATACTCGTGCTTTCTAAAAATTGTGTGTTATTTTTAATATAAAAATTATTTTAATAAAAAATTATTTTAATAACTTTGCTATAACTTTGCTATAACTTTGTAGTGTTACATCCATTTTAAAGTTCTTTAGCTCATTAGGAAGATATTGAAGTGCTCTACATATTATGTTATGATCCTTTTTTATGTTTCTATATAGACAATTTCGTATTTTAAAATGAATAGAAATTGAATGTTTGAGGCTATGATTGGCATGGTCTCAACTTACCACATAGTTCCCCTAAGAAGGATATTTGGCCTCTAGTGGTAATATGAGTGCTCTTAAGAGGTATTCCACACAAGAGATGAGTTTCAATTATTTGACCATTGTAAGGGGAGGAAACCATGAGAATTAGGCTCTAAATGAAGCTTCTTATGCTCATGGACCATGAACCACATGAGCCCTCTAAAAGAGATACTTAGTCTCCAAGTGGAATATGTTTTCTCCTATATTGCCTTGGTTAGTAGTGATGAGTCTCAAGGCTTTGACAATAAGTGTGGGAGGAAAATAAGGCCCTTAGGAACTAGATGAAGCGTTTAGAGACCGAGGACCATGAAGAAATCCATAAACCATAAAACATGCTTTGTATAGGAGATTATTGTCCTTAGAGTGAGATATGGACATCAATATGAGGTTTTGTGCACTATGGATGGGTCTCAAACCATAACTAAGGAAGAAATTGATGGATTCTTGAGCTACAGTACAGGGCCATGATCAAGGCCTCGAACCACAAAATAAAACATTTAAAATATATCTTTAACATACAAGTGGGACTTCCTACTCACACTTTACATATAGATAGATTTCTATTAGGTACATTCAATTTTAGGTATTGTCATTTAAATATATAAAAAATAACAAAGAAATACATAATATATTCAACATGTATTCTAACTCCTACTAGCAATGTATCTCTTTTAAAATTAACAAATTATGTGGATTCATGTTCATTATTATGAAAATGTTCCATTATGATAATACAAACTTTTACTTTTCCAAATAAAAAATAGATAACAATGTTAACTCTTTTTTTCATTACTATAAATTCTGACACTTCCATAAATGTCATATAAATATGGTTATAAATTTTGAACTTGAGTAAACACAACAATAACCTATTACTACCCAACCTAACCTACAAGAGAAACTCATAACAATACTAACTCTATTAAAAAAAAAAAACCCTAAATTTTTCATAAACAAATCTATGTTTGAATGCAAACTTTCATTTAAGCTTCCCCTCAAAAAGCAAAAGCGAAACAAATTGCCTTTATCAAATTTACGAGTACAGTAAATCAAAACAAATTAACAAATAATTTTGCATTACTACATGGAATCGAACACCTTTGACATAGTTTTCTATTTCATAATTATTTTATCAAAAGGGATGTGTGAAAGGCTCTACTTGTTGGACATGGTTTCTAATATCTTATGAGTATAGTAAATCAAAACAAATTTATGAGTATAGTAAATCAAAACAAATTAACAAATAATTTTGCATTACTACATGGAACGATCACCTTTGACATAGTTTTATATTTCATAATTATTTTATCAAAAGGGATGTGTGAAAGGCTCTACTTGTTGGACATGGTTTCTAATATCTTACATGTCAAGGGAATAATATAACCAACGACGACCACCCTTAAGGTGAAAAGACATGTTGATAGGAGAGGTATTGTAAAAGCAGCACATAGAGAAAGTATATATTTTTATTAAAAAATATATTAAAAAAACATTTGGTTCAACATCAAAAGGGAAGGAAGACTTTTTAATAGTTTTTGGAATTCACAAACATAATAAAGCAAATGTATGTATGTCATAAATTTACACGTTTGATATATATAAAGGTTTAGAGGTGAAAGTAAATTAGTGATGATCTTTTATGATGTATTAATGATTATATAAACATGAGAAACAAACCATTTATTGGTTAATTGGTTTGGAGGGATAATTCAAGGTATTTTTACAATGATTTGAATATGGTATAAACAAATGAAATGTATAAAACTAAAATATATAATTTTTATTTATGGGTTTTTTTTGCAAGATTATGTAAATTCAAGTTTTTTTTGTTATGTTATTTTTCTTACAAAATGTAATGTATATGTTCTTATTAGTGTAGGTGTTGAGTACCTAAATAATGAGATGTACTTCAAATTTTTAAAATAATTATAAAGAACATATTGTTTTTGTGTACAACTATTTTTCAAAAAATTAATGTTAAATTTTAAAAGTCATTATCGCCCTAAAAATACAAAGTCAAGCATTGCATGGTTTGAGAGTCTTAACATAATCAAACACAATTCTTTCTTTTTAGATTGTAGATCTTGATCTAAGCTAGTGCATTATATATTTTTTTGTAAAACTCGGTAAATAATAAAAAGTTATAGTAATAACCATAGTCATATTAGTATCTCTATATCAATTCTTTTAGTTCTTTAGCTTGTTAGAAAGGTATTAAATTCTCTATATATTATGTTATGATTTTTTATGTCAACTAGGTCTAGCTTGGATGGTTGGGAGGATTGATTTTTTTTTTTAGACCATAACAGAGGGAAGGATTAATTGAAGTTCAGTGAAAGAGCCACCGGGTGCTGAATTACAGAAATAACTGGATTTTTTCCTTCACAATTCATGAGCAGACTAATCCCATGGGTTTCATAGTGGCTTACATGGCCGACAGTCTCAAATTTCTGGACATTAAAAATTACATCATGACAGGTCAGAGGGTAGTGCTTAGGGGAATGAGGCGAGTGGAGGATAGAGCTATTTGACATAAAAATTTCTCGAGATCTGATTGATTGATTTCTCCAGCGCAGAACATCGATTCCCAAAGCATCTTGGTAAATTGGAAGCACCTTTGATCTGAGAGTAGACAGCAGCTTGGAAGAAATTCGCCCCACCTGAAGAAGCCTGAAGAATGGATTAGGGAGATCACGGTTTTTGAGAGTGTCCACGGCCTGCAATCTACAAACTCCCGAAATCTGCTCGAATTGGGAACAAGACGAGGATCCAAGCCCGAAGAGAGACATGAAATTCCTTAACAGCTCGAGGACTTCCTGAAAACGGGTCCCTTGCCAGTTCTGAGAAGAATTAAGGAATGTTGCAATGAGATTCTTTGCCATTGACGATCAGGACACTTCTGTCCAGCACAACTGCCTTATTAGCCTCCCAATCTGCTTGCCCATTTAGACCACGCAGAACATGGAAGAAAATGATTTCCCTGAATTTAGAGACTGATAAGAGGATTTTTTTGATGATTGATATTAAATAGATGTTGGATGGAAATTTTTTTGTCTTCAAGGCTTGGATGATCAATTTCGAGTCTCCAAACACCACTAGAGAGTCTAAGTTTCTTTCCTGGGCTTGCCTGAGGCCTTGCCATAAAGCCAACGCCTCTGCCTTATTGTTGGACATAGTTCCTATCCCCCAAGCATAGGTGGCTGAGACTGAATTCTCATCCGAAAGGAGGACTCCTCCTCCTCCTGCTTGCCCTGGGTTTCCCTTTGAGGCTCCATTAAAAAATAGGCAGTTTTTTCTGAAGCTTGGATCTCCACATTAGGAAGTCATTTTCTTCTAGACGAATTTCCCAGTTGGCATGGCTGGCAATGGAAGCATTGGGAGAGGGATCTGAACAAAGGAATTGAGACAACCATCTTTCCTCTTGGGGGTCCATCTCTCTGAAGTTCTTGAGCTGGCATTTAGCTTCCGACAATTCCCCCAGAAGGGCTTTGCATTTGATTGCAATCTTGACACTTGAATTTTCCTCATCCCTGAACACACGGCTGTTACGTTCCAGCCAGATCTTCCAGCAGATTGCTTTAGGGGCCCACATCCAGATAGCTTTGAGAAGGTTTTTTTTTTGGAAATCAAATGGAGAAAGGCTGGCCCAGGAGGCAAATAGGTCAGTGATAGAAGAGGGGAAGGCGATATCTTCTAAATTCAGAAGAAGGACCTCCTTCCAGATTTCTTGGGAAAAGAGACAGGATATCAGGAGATGGTTCATTGTCTCTTCTTCTGAGCGGCAAAGCGGACATCTTGATGGGCCTTCCATTCCTCTCTTATTTAAATTGTCCCCTGTCAGAATACTTTTGTGAGCAGCTATCCAACAGAAGAAATCAATTTTAGGAACAAACAGATGGGTCCATATAAAATTCCAGCTTGCTGGGTTTGGGGCAGCGTGAGGCACAGAGAGGAAGGATTTGTATCCTTCTGCTACAGAGTAACTGTCAGAACGTTGGCCCCAACCTCTTCTGTCTTTACTGAGCTTTAAAATGGGCGCTTTTCCTTGGAGAAGCTGAATTAAACAATCATTTTCTTCATTTAGCCATTGGGGGAGATTGCCAAAATGCCAATCCTTCCAGACACAGTCTCCTTCTTCCTCCTAGCTCGAGATATCCCATAGAGTTTCTATGTTATTATCTTGAGCCCAAACTTTAATATTTCTTATCCCAGAATTTTGTCCCAGGGGTTGTTCTCCCATGATGGAGTCCTCCCACAATTTAATTTCCTTCCCATTTCCAGGAATCCAATGGAGATTAGCTTTAAAGTGTTGAAGGACGTTAAGACAGAGCTTGTAGATGGGAGAGCCTTTCTTTCGAGGAGTTGGGCTGTCCAGACATCTTAGTCTTTTTCCTGGGAAGCATTTCTTTCTTAGAACTTTTTTTCTCCAACTTTCTTTTCCAGAGACCAGATTCCAAAGAATTTTGGCCCCCATGGCCAAGTTTTGTTTTGCCAGATCCCTGACTTGAAGGCCCCCCTCCTTATAAGGCATTTGGATTTTATTCCAGCTAACCAGATGGATTCAATGGAGGTTTCCTTTGCCTCCTTCCCAAAGGAACTTTCTGATCAGCATCTCCATTTGTTTCAAAATAGAGACCAGAGCAAGCAGCATGGAGTTCTGATAGATCGGAATACTCATAAGGACTGATTTAAGCAACACTGTTTTTCCAGCAAGATTTAACTAGTTGGAGCCCCATCTTTGGATTCTATTTTTAAATTTGATAATGATAGGGGTCCAGTCTGAAGCTCTCGAGATCTTTTTGAAGATTGGAATGCCTAAGTAAATAAAGGAGTCCCAGGTATGCACCACTTCCATGCCTAGAATTCTGGCTATTTCCCCAAGTTCCTTAACAGTGCAATTCCACCCATATATCTTACTCTTCTGAAAGTTGATTTTGCTTCCTGAGACCAGCATATATACTTCAAGCTCTTTCTTAAATTGGTTTGCAGAGAAGAGACTAGCTCCACCTAAAAGGATCGTGTCATCCGCGAATTGAGCATGGTTGATGTGTTTTACCTTATGATCCATGCGAAGACCTGAGAGCAGGGTCTTCTGCTGACTGGAGATTAACTGAAAGCTTAGGACAGAGGCTTGAATAGCATAGAGGAGGGGCGATAAGGGGTATCCCTGACGAAGCCCCCTGGAAGCTTGGAAAAAGTCAGTGGATCTGCCATTAACAAGGGGAGCTATCCATGGAGAGCTGATACAGCCTTGAACCCAGTTGATAAATTGGGGAGGGAAACCAAGTTTCTTCATGACTAAGAAGAGGAAATCGTGTCTGACCCTGTCAAAAGCGTTGGCGAGATCCAACTTTATCACCATTCCTTCTTCTTTATTCTGGTAGCTTGAATGGATAGCCTCTTGAACCAGGAGGATATTGTCTTGAATCTTTCTCCCTTTAATGAACCCCCCTTGATTCTCCGGGATGATTCTGGGGAGAATTTTTTTAAGCCTATTCGCGATAATTTTTGTTATATCTTGTAACTGAGGTTGCAGAGGGAGATTGGGCGGAATCTAGAGAAGGAGATGGCTCCCTTTTCTTTCGGAATTAAAGTTAAGAAGGCAGAGTTAGTGCTTCCCCCAATCCTGCCGGTGGTTTGAGAGTGTCTGACCATCCTTAAAAGGTCCAATTTAATAATATCCCAACAGCTTGTGTATAATCTGGCCGTAAAGCCGTCAGGGCCAGGGGCGCTATCAAGCTTCATTCGAAACATGGCGCTCTTTAGTTCTTTTAAGGAGATGGGGGTCGTAAGAAGAAGGCTATCAGGCTGATGAATCAGGGGAGGAATAAGGTCAAAGGGATGGTCCAGAGGGTTTAAAAGGTCTTCAATAGGAGCAGTAAAGAGGTCTTTGAAGGAAAGGAAGGCTGCTTTCTTTATTTCTTCAAAATCTTTTATCAGAGTGCCTTGAAAGCTAATTTCAGTTACTGCTTTGTAACTTTTACGAGCTTCTGCTTGTTTGTGAAAATAGTTGGTGTTTTTGTCCCCACTCTCTAGCCACAGGCTTCTTGACTTTTGACACCAGAATTCTTCTTCAACTCTACACACTTGAAAGTATGACTTTTGAAGCTCTGATTCTTTGGAGAGAGAGCTTTTGGAGATGGGAAGGATGTCCATAGCTTACTGGTGATTTTCAAGGGATTTTTGGGCTGCAATTCTGTGAGAAGTAGGAGAGGTTATTTGCTTATCCCAATCCCTTAGATCTGACTTGAGTCTCTTAAGTTTCTGCTCCCAGGTGAAGGAAGGGGATCCAGGGATCGAGGCAGACCAGGAGTTCAAGACTACTTGCTGGAAATTCTCTTGGAGCAGCTAGAGTGGGCTAAATCGAAAGGGGATAGGGCCGAGGTTGGGTTCAGAAGAGAGCTCTAGCGAGATAGGTTTGTGGTCAGAGGTGCAGTTGGGGAGAATTTTAGAGGTAGCCAGGAAACCAGATAAAAGGAAATCAGATTGAATGAGGAATCTGTCAAGGCGAGCTGCAATATGCTCGGGGCCCAACTTTTTATTGGTCCAGGTAATTTTCCCATGGGAGGTTTTATATCCATCAGATCCCAGTTGAGGATAACATCCTCCACCCATTCTCTAGCTTGATCCCTTACTGGAGAGCCTCCTTTCTTCTCTTCAGCGGCCAGGGTGACGTTCAGATCACCTGCTATTATGATATTTCTGGGATTGTGCAAGCTTAGAAACGAGTCAATGGGGTCCCAACAATTACGTTTTTCAAAGTAAAGAGTAGGAACATACATATTGAAGAGATTTACTTGCTGACCAGAGTCCCGGTGGAGAAAATTAGTGAAAATCCAGTGATCGCTGCTTTCTTCATTGGCCAGCTCAAATTTGGCATCGTCCCAGAAAGTGGCTATTCCTCCTGAGGCCCCCTTTGAGCTTATTGCTTTCCCAGGGCCCTTTTTCCAGAAGGAGTGACCTGCTTGGTAGAGGATTAAATCCTCCAGTTTTGTCTCCTCAATTAGCAGAATATCCGGCTTATTTATTTTGATGATGTCTTTCAGAGCTTCTTCTTTCGTTTTGGATCCTAAACCTCTGCAGTTCCAGGAGACGAATCGCACTTAAACTTTCTTGGAGGGGGATGCCCCTTTAGAGGCTTGGCCTTGCTTCGATCTAGTGCTAATCATGGTTGTTAGCGTTTTCTAGGTTCCTTTGGCTACATCCCGGTAGGTCTTCTCTTCTATGTGCTTTTTCTTTGAATTTCGTCCTCTGGTGGCTTTCAGGGGCGTTGCATGTGAGCTGCTTGACTCCGAGGCTCCCTCATCAGAGAAACCGTCTTGATCAGAGTCTAGATTAGAGGGATCCTCCTCCTGGCCGATGGTATTCAAATATTCTCCTACAGTGGGGGGGGGCGGCTATTATGGACTGAGGCGTGAGGATGGACATCAGGGATGACTTCAAGGGTTTCATTGATAGGCTGCTGGGGGATTTCTCCTGGTTCAGGGGGTTCTGCCAAAAGAGGTTCGTGGATATTTCTTACTGCTGAAGGTGTTCCTTCCACTGCAAAGGGGTGGGAGAGAGATGCAGAATTAGGGGATGACATCTGAACAGGTATGGATCCATCTAAGGACAACCCCTTGCTGCCTGGATTAGGGTTATGGACTTGCAATTCGATACCTGGTCTTTTTTCTTGGGTTTTAGGGACTGCTTTCCCTTTCTTGACTCTTTGCCATCCTTCTGTTTCGTCTGCTTGTTGATTTTTGGGATAGTTTCTTTGAAAATGACCGTGCTCATGGCAGTGCTTGCATTTGAAAGGCAAATGCTCATAATCCAGCTGCTGATAGTGGTGCCAGGAGCCCACCGAGATCTTGATTGCTTCTGGGTGTCCAGCCTCCAGGTCCACCTCAACACAAATTCTTGCACAGGAGTATTGTCCCTTGGGATCTGCTTTGTCAATGTAGCGACCAAGCCCATTTCCTATTTTTTCCAGAGATTCAGTGTTCCAGCAGTGCACTGGTAGATTTGGGAGACGAACCCAAACAGGGACCTCCTTTGGGGTAGCAGCAATTGTGTCAAAATCCGGTGTCCAGCAGTTGAGATACAGGCCCTTATACCCCATGAAGTACGGGCCATTCTAGAATATGAGATCTCGGTCATCTTTGGAGATGAATTCGAAAATATAGAAACCTCTGCCCACCGAGTAGCAGGTCATGCTGTGCTTCAGGTGCGGCCTCCAATTTCTTTGAATCCAGTCATCAGTGGTTCTGGTGAATGGCCATAAACCCATGAACTGCCCAACCAGACCTCATTCTACCAGAGCCAAAGCTATCTTAATGGGTTTATCTTCTGGCAAGGCAATTTCGGGTATTGCGTCCAGTTTTTTGATGAATTTCGGAATAGTTGGGGCTGCCGGTTTCTTCCCTGCTGGGGCTAATAGCCTCCTAAAGGCTTCCTTATCAGAAATAGGCGATGAGGGAGGGCCATCCCCTCCCCCAGGAACAACCATGGCGGCTGCTGGACAGCGCCCTCTGCAAAAAACCCTAGAAGAACTCACGCAGCGCTCTCAGCGCACCTCCTCCAGATCGCTCCTACTCCTTCATCCGTAAAGCTGGATAAAGTTGGGGATGATGAATCTGTAGCTTTTTTTATTGGCATGTAACTCGGAGGATTGATTATTACTCTCCCCACCCAGAATCAATTCTTTCCTTCCTAATTAATCTCCAAAACAAATATGAGATATGACTACCTACGAGCCCTAAATTTTTTATTTTTTCATTTATGAGGTAAGGTTATCAAATTTCCAGTTCCCACCTTTATCTTGGAAAAATTATCCACAACTAGAAAACTAGGACATTCCCTATGAGCTAGATCCAGTTAGAAGTAATCATATATCCAATAAAATCACTCAAAATTCTCCTATAATAATATAACTCAATCCCCTTTATTTGATCGATTAAATAAAATTTTAGTAACATCATACATATATTCCACATATATCAAATAATGATGAAACATCCACATATATCAACTAATGATGAAACATCTACATCAACTAATGATGAAACGTCCACATCAAAATTTCTAAATTAAAAACTTATATCAAATAAATAATGATGGAACATCCACATCAAGATTTTTAATAAAAAAGCTTACACTTAATGTTTTGCATAATTAAATTTTTTTATTTCTAAATATTCATATATTTTCACTCATAATTAAAAAAAATTTATTTCTAAATATTCATATATTTTCACTCCAAATTCATTTCTATAATAAATGAATTTCACTTCAGCGTGTTTTAGCTGGGTTATTCGTTTCAACATCAGTGGGTTATTTTTGCACCTTCATACAATTACTAGTTTAAGCATTTTGCATTTATGTTTCTTTTATGTACATACATGTCCCAATTGTAGGATTTTTCTTCAGTTTTGATAGATAATAAATGTCTGACAAATATCTTCTTGAGTTCGTTTTCTTGAAAGAAACAGTACAATTACAGGGGATACAGGTAGCGTTAACTGACCCAGAAACTAAAGAAAATCAGCTAAAAGATCGGATAGAAGAGGAGAAATCATGGTCACAGGTTGTAAGTGGGACATCAAATAAGCAAAGAGAAATCATGGAGAAACAAATCAAAATACCGATAAAGGAAGAATAGGATAGACAAAGCAAGGCTACAAATATCATCATTAAAGGGTTGAGGGACTTTGGGGAAAATGAGAGGACAGACACTCTAACAAGAGACTTCCTCAAACATAAACTAAAAAGGACAGGGAGTATCCATCAAGCAAGCAGGATACAAAGGAAGTTAGAAGGGGAAAAAGATAGACACGTGAGAGTCAGTTTAAGGAGCATAGAGGATAGGAACATGATCCTAAAAAATAGAGGATTGCTTAGAGGCACACACATCTACCTAGATGAGGACTTGACTTTTTCTCAACAAGAACAACAAAGAAAGGAGTGGGAAAGAGTGAAAGCAGCAAGAACTGAGGGAAAATGGGCATGGCTGGTCAATGGGAAAGCTCAAATTGGTGATCGTTTCTCAAATAAGAAATAGGAAGTCGGGGCCCCATGGGACTGTTTACAGGTGGTAAGTTTGAATTGCAGAGGTTATCCATGGAGAAGAGGTCCGAGGTTGTGAACCATAGCAGGGAGGAAATATATTATAATTCTTACAGAAATGCACGAACACGATGGATGCAAGGTTCCACAGTTTGAGGGTTACAAGAAGATCTCAGTTTGGAACAAGGGAACGAGGGCAAGCAAAGGTCATGGAGGAGTCACAGTGCTAATAAATGAAAAATAGGGTGGAATGGTAAAAGCGGAGAAACAGGACCCAAACAAACAGTATATTTGGTTGCAAATAAAAGAGAAAGAGGTTACTTTCAGGTTGGCTACTTGCTATTTTGCTCCCAAAAACTTAAAAATTTATAAAAGAGGCAATTTAGATAGTGAAGATCCATATGCCTCTTTGAAAAGAGATATATCCTTCTTTAGTTGTCAGGGAGAAATAATGTTAATAGGGAATTTTAACACAAGGACAGCTAACAACCAATCTCTCCAGCTCAACAGTGAAGGAGGGGAAAACAATCCCTTATGGTTGGAAGAAAGTGGAGACCAATCATGGGATAGAGTTTCATGGGATGGTGATGGGGAAGTATCACATTTTGGGGCAGAATTACTGGGACTATGTAGCTTGTCTGATATGATTATTTGCAAAAGAATGAGAAGGTTGCCAATTTCAGGGGGTATTACATGCAAAACCTACAATGGCCAAAGTGTGGTAGACTATGTAATTTTCTCTCAAAGATTTATTCCTAGAATACTGAAAATTGACATAGGGGATCATCTTCTTGAAATGAAATCTGATCGTGCCCCACTATTTGTTAAATTGGACTTTGCCTCCACTAGCCCCTACAATAATTAAAATTTTGGCACGAAAAAGATTACTCCCAGTAGGGGCAAAATCCTCCTGAATCAAGAAAACAAGGATAGATTTAGTGTTTCCCTTAAACAACAGTTTCTAGAAATGAAAAGTAAAAGGCCAAATATGACAATCGACAAGGCAAAAGGTCATAGTCATGTGCATAGTAATTTGTTGATCCCAATAATCCACAAGGCCTTAAGTGCTTGCAAGCGATCTCATCCTAGGAAGAGAGATACAAGTACTTTTTCGGCAAATCCATGGTTCGATGAAGACTACAAGGCAGCCAAGAGGTCTTTAAGAGAGGGAAAATTCAACAAAGAAAACAAGAGGAGGTATGAGAAGCTAATACAAGCAAAAAGAGAGGATTATGTAAATACAAGAAGAAGGGAGTTAATATATCTTGGAAAATACAATCCCAAAAGTTTTTGGAGAGAATTACAGCAAAGGAAAGAGCAGACTGAAAACAGTATCATAGATGTCCAATGGTTAGAATACGCAAGGCTTCTTTATGAGCGGGTACAAAAGGTTACTCCTCCCACAGTGGAAACATTAATGGAGTTATTCACAGTGGACGATATCAAGCAGGGAATAAAGAAATTAGCAAGTGGCAAAGTAGAGGACATAGATGGGCTTCAAGCTGAATTTGTAAAATGGGGAGTTGAACTCCTTGCCCCTCACATAAAGGAAATTTTCAATGGGGTCATCCGGGATGGCTTTCTGGAAGAATGGACCACCAGCATGGTCATTCCTCTCTTTAAGAGTGGAGATACCAATAACCATTCTAACTACTGCATAATTATGGTCAACCCCTTCATGGGAAAGCTTTTTGGAAGTATGATAGAGAGGAGAAACAGGAGATGGGCAGAAGATGAGAGAAAAAGAGCAAAAGGGCAAGCGGGTTTTAGGCCTAAGCACTCTACTATTGACCATTGTATCACCCTTAGACATTTAATACAGAAAATATGCGACAAACAAGGTGGGACAGCATATTGTTGTTTTGTGGACTTTAAGAAGCTTTTGATACAGTGCCGAGAGACAAAATTTGGAACATAATGGAATAGTTGGGTATCCCAGATGGCTATAGAGCGACAATACACAGGCTTTATGAAAATGTTCGTGCTAAAATCAGAACAGGCAAGGGAATGTCTAAATGTTTCAATAGTCATATTGGTGTTAAGTAGGGTTGTCCTTTATCCCCCACGCAATTTGGTTTATATATTGATAAGTTAGAAGCTTGGTTGAGCAAAACAGATGGGGAGGGTGTCCACCTAGCAGGTTATGTGGTAAAGCTACTTTTGTATGCGCATGACCTTATTCTAATTTTGCAAACAACACATGGTTTAAAAGAGCACTTAAGAGCCCTAGAACACTTCTGTCAGGAGTTCAAGATGCAAGTGAACATTTCTAAGACCAAAATCATGATCTTCTCCCTAAGTAGAAAAGACAAACCAACTACCTTCCTCTTTGAAGGTAACCTATTGGAGATAGTGAAGGAGTACAAATATCTTGGGATTGACTTCCACTATAAACTCAGTTGGGAGACTTGTAGGGAGAAAATGGTGCAGGGAGGATGGAAGGCCTCATTCTCGCTTCAAAACAGGTGTAGAAAAGCGGAACTTTGGGATTGGAAAACGAAAAAGACCCTCTTTGGTTTGCTGGTCACTCCGGTTGTTCTTTATGGCTGTGAAGTCTTGGGAAGCAGCATGTCAAAATGCAGATGGAGACAACTAGAAAGAATCTTGAAACAATTAATTACTAGCAATCTCAAATTTAAAGCCACAATACTGTACGAAATACTTTTAGTTGAAGCAAGTGCTTTCCCGCTAGAGGCAACATCGATAACCAAGCTAATAATCTATATAAAGAGGGTTGAGAACATGGAGAATCAACGCTGGCCCAAGGTAACTATGGAGGAGGAGTTAGGTCATAGAAGGAAAACTTGGATGAAACAAAACAAAAAATGGCTAAGTGGAACATCAAGCTTCATGAATGTCCTAGCACCAAGAAAGAAATAAAAAATTTCGCAACTGAAAAATTCAGGATTGCCATGTGGACCAATCACAAGGGGCGTAAAAAAGACCACTACATCAAAGAGTTTAACCCAAACTGCGATCATGGTGAGAAAGCATATTTAGGGGCTGTCGTTAAAGGATAGGCAAAGTTGTTAGTAGCGCAATTGAGGATGGGGTCACACCACCTTAGATGTGAGACGGGTAGGTGGAAGGTGCCTAAGGAAGAGTGGGAAGAGAGAACCTGTGTTTTCCACAATAAATGCGTGGTGGAGACAAAAAGACACTTTATTATGGAATGTGTAGCCTACGAGGATATCTACATTCAGTATGAGGACAGTTTAAGGGCCACCAACATGCATCATCTCTTTGAAGAAGATAAGATCAATCATATTGCAAGTCTTCTAGTCAAGCTTTGCAGTAGAAGATCCATCATGGAAAAGAGTTTAGAGAAGAGATAGGGCTTTGTTCTTTTGGTCCCATAGGCTGCTTAGCCTCGTGGACATTACTAAAAGCATTCATTCATTGCAAGTGAAGTCAAATCCTTTTCAGCCATTTCTTTCGAGTAAATTTAAATCCTTTTTTTTCGGTCAAATGATGGCGTGGGGTATGACATTTGTATGGGGTTGAGTGGACACATTAACTCACCCCAGTATGACATTCATACAGGGTTGAGTGGACACAATAATTTGTCCCAGACAATATTAGAATTATAGAAAACTTGGTGCAAAGACAAAAACATCCCAATATTACAGTGATTCAACATTGTATTTGTCTTACAGTTATTCACCCATGAATTTGGTGCATTACAAAGCTTCTAGCTGTATTAATACTCAAAATCAAAAGTAGACATATTCTTCCAATTCATCAAACTATTGGCTAACACTTCTATCGTTTGTTTTAAACATTTTGATAACATCTTCTACAAGCGGTCTGTCGTCCTTTCTCTCTAAGAAAAATCTCATCATATCTTTATCGTGTTCGACTCATGATGCAGTAGCCTAACCAACCGACTCATGGTTTCCAGATCTGATCCGGATATATGCATGAACGCAATAGAATACACAAATAACCATAGAAACAAATATGTAGCGGAAATAACACTTCATTTCATTAATCAATAACTGAAACTTGTTTACATACATAATGGAAATAAATTGGCTAGAGTGCTGGTAGCTTATCTCCGAGAAGAGATGTGGCGGCTACATGCCTCTGAACTCTGTGTTACAATGAGGCTCGAAGGCCTATATATTATTGAGAAACAATGGAAACCCTACACATCCAAAAACCTAACCCTAGGAGGTGAAACGCCTTAATGTGGGCCCCGTTGGGTAACTTGGTACATCAATTTCCTGGGGTCATAACTTTAGCATACTACCTTCGTTTGATGCGCATGATATATCGTTAGAAAGATATGTTTAAGGACTACATCCATAAATAGCAAATATTGATTCCAAAATGGACTCATATTTTCCCAACCATTCGATGCCAAAAAACGTCGTTTAGGGCCTCAAAACGGCTCTGAAAGTTTAGGACCCGAAAACTGCCAAAAATAGTAAATTGTGCTACAATTAAGGAAATTGGAAAACTAAAAGAAACAATGGTGGGGGTCCAAGAGGAATAGGTGGGTGGCCACCAATATCCTCCTGGATCATTCCTCCCCCCTTAGGAAGCAATGGTCCCCATTGCGTTGAGTTCCTCCATGAGATGAGGAAACTTCTGTTGAACTTGGTCCCTGGTGAGCCACCTTCCCCAGTGAAGGAGTTGGCCTGCTTTGACAACTCGATATAGCTAGATCTTCTGCTGGCGGGTGTTCTTGATCTGTGTGTCCATAATATGATCAGCTGTGTCTTGTTCCATGCAGTCTGGGTTTAACTCTGTTGGTGTGAGTTGTTCTGCCACGTCTGATGTGTCCAGTAGAGGTGGAAAGTAGGGCCAAAGGTAGTCCACATTGAACACTGGGTGCAGACCAAGGAATGGTGGAATACTAAGCTCGAAGGCATTATCCCCGATAGCCTTGGTGATGGTGTATGGCCCATATCGAAGCGGGCAAAGCTTGTGGTGGGGTCCAGCGAGGCACTCCTTCTGCAAATGTAGCCACACTTTGTCGCCCACCTGGAAGTTGTGTTGCACCCGATGTTAATCATGTTGCTGCTTGTACTTAGCATCTGGTCTGTCCAATATGTCATGAACCTGTTGGCGAATGTGCTGAATGTGCTCAATGAAGTTGTTTTCCTTGGAAACTTTAGACTGGATATGAGATGAATCAGCCTGAGTAGCTGCAAATGGCATGGCTACGTCTATGGGACATAGTGGCTAGAATCCCAAGTCCACCTGAAAGGGGCAATGGTTGGTTGAGTTGTGGAGGGCTTGATTATAGTTGTGTTGTACATAGGGGAGGCTCTCGTCCCATGTGCGTGGATGCTTTGAGTTGTACATGCACAAAATGTGTACAATCATCCTGTTGATGACCTCTGTCTGGCCATCAGTCTGGGAATGGAAAGTTGTGGATTTTGTGAGCTTGGTGTCTAGAATTGACCATAGGCTAGACCAAAATGTACTAAGGAACTTGCTGTCCCAGTATGAGATTATAGACTGTAAGATCCCAAAGTGTACCCACATGCATTCAAATAAGAGTTTAGCAGTGGCTTCTGCTGTAATATTCTTCTTGCAGGACGCCATTATGGCCATCTTTGAGAATCTGTCAACGACCACAAACACACAGTCGTTGCCATGCTTAGTAGAAGGAAGGCCTGACATGTAATCCATGGTGATGGATTCCCAAGGTCGACTAGGGGTAGGCAACGGAGTATAGAGGCCTTGCTTCTTGATGGATGGTTTGGCAATGGCGCAGGCAGTGCAGGATCGGATGTACTTCCCAATGTCTTGTCGAAGGTTCGGCCAATAGAAATACTTCTGTAGTACTGCCAATGTTTTCTCGACCCTGAAATGTCCAGCAACTCGACTGTAGTGTGCTTCCCAAATCATCTTGGCACGCTCACTTGAAGGAACACAAAGGTGTCCCATGTGACACAGTAGTACAACCTGGAGATGAAATTTTGGAACTTGGTTTCCCTCCAAGAGTGTCCGGTATGTGAGGTTGAATTCTGGATCGCTCTTGTAGAGAAGCGGCCAATTAGAAGTCTCATTCCCACAAGAGTTGAGCATGGTAATTATCGCCACGATCGGTGGTCGGCTGAGGCTATCTGCAACATTATTGGTGCTTCCCTTCTTGTACTTGATGTTCAAATGAAACTGTTGTAGATATGTGGACCACTTCTGATGGCGATTGTTCTGTAAGTTCCCTTGTGTCTACATGAACTGTAGGGGTCGGTGGTCTGTGTGGATGATCGTTTCCTTCCCCAAAATGTAATGCTTCCATTGTCGGCAAGCCTGTACAATGGAATACATCTCTTTGTCATAAGTGGGATATTTGTGGACATTGTCGAACAGTGTCTCACTGTGATATGGCACTGGATGCCCTTGTTGAGTAAGGACTGCCCCAATAGCATAGTTAGAGGCATCTATCTCGATCTCAAATGGTTGTTGCAAGTCTGGTAATGTGAGCACTGGGGCACAACATAGGTGATGTTTCAATTCTACAAACACCTTCTGTTGAGTTTTTGACCAAAATAATTTTGCTTTTTCTCCTCCCTTGGTGACTTGAATCAAGGTTCAAGTGATATGAGAGAATCCCAACACGAGCCTGCGCTAGAAATTAGCAAGGCCCAGAAAGCTGTGAAGCTCTGTTAGAGTAGTTGGGGCTGGCCAATCCCGAATGAGTTGGATCTTGGTTGGATCCACATGTACCCCATAGTCATCAATAATGTATCCTAGATACTGAACCTGGGTCATGCCAAAAGTGCACTTGTCCAAATTGGCACACAACTTGTGCTGCCGCAATGTTTGGAGGACCTATCGGATGTGATGGAGGTGCTCTTCCCAAGTCTGGCTGAAGATCAGGATGTCATCCAAGTACACTACTACAAATGAGTTGGTGAATGGCCGCAAGATGTCATCCATCAGTCTCATGAAGGTTGCAGGAGCATTCATCAGCCTGAAAGGCATGACCGACCATTCGAAAAGGTCCTCCTTGGATTTGAAGGCAGTCTTCCACACATCGGTCGGTTCGATCGGTACCTGGTGATACCCGGACTTTAAGTCAATCTTGCTAAAATATTTCTCCCCTTTAAGTTGGTCCAGGAGGTCATCAATCCGTGGGATCGGGTACCTATTCCGGACAGTGATCTTGTTCAGCACCCAATAGTCAATACAGAGTCCCCAAGTCCCATCCTTCTTCTGTACCAACATGATCGGGCTCCCACAGGGCGATGAACTTGGAAAAATGTGACCCTTCTGCAGCAGCTCTTGAATTTGCCTCTTGATTTCATCATTCTCTAGAACAGAACGATGATAGATCAGTCCATTGGGTAGTGACGCACCTGGGGTCAGATCGATGGGGTGCTTGACCTGACAGTGGAGAGGCACCCCAGTGGGTGAGGTGAATATGTTACGGTACTCCTCCACGACCTTGTCCATTTGTTGTTGTCGTGCGGAGGGGCCCTGTCTGGAGGTTGTGGCAATGATCTTCTTCTTGCCCTGAGGGTGGATCATCAAGAAAACAAACTTCCCGGTTTTGGAAATGAGCTTATTGCATTGTTTTGCAGTAACCAAAGAGATAGCGGCAGGGGGTGGTACCTCTGGTATTCTGTACAAATTATTTCCCAACGTAATAATAACAGCGCGAGTCTGGGACTCATACACAACATGTTGGTTCCATAAGTATGGTTGACCTAATAATACATCACAAACATCAAGAGGAGCAATATCACATAATACCTCATCGGTGAAGGGCTTAATGCTATAGGGAAGTCGACACTGTTGGCTGACACGGAGATCTTGTCCTTGGTGAAGCCACCCGATGGTGTATGGTTGTAGGTGTGCTGTGGTCAGCAAACCCAACCGCTTCACGACCTCTGCTGAAATCAGGTTCTTTTGGCTCCCACTGTCGACAATGAACTGTAGCGGGGAACCCTTTACCCACATCTAGGAGTGGAAAATACGCTCCTCCTCCTCTGAATATTTTGGTTCTTCCTTTTGGATCTTCGTGGTGGCAACGGTGGTGTTGGGCTATGCATCGATAATGTTCTTCCCTTTGGAATTCCCCTTCTCGAGTTTTGATTCAGTGTCAGAATATGCATTTGATTCGGAAGCCTTTATCTCGACCACTAGTGACTACTTAGCCCGACACTCACTTGTGTTGTGAGTGGGTATCTTATGGAACTCGCACCACTTTCCCGCTTCCTTCTTCGGCTTTGTAGTGTTGCTCTTTGCTTGCGGCTTTGGCAAGTTTTCTTGAGTCGCCATGCCTTGGTTGTGTCCTTGGTTCTGCGGTTTGGGGGCACCTTTCCCTTGCTTTTGATTCGCGAATCCAAAGTCTCGCTTTTTTTGTTTGAATTTTTGCTCAATTTTGGCAGCGTACCGATATACCGTAACAAGCGAGGATATGTTGAGGAACTCCATTTCCTCCTGAATGTATTTGTGCAGACAACTGCGGTACTTCAGCACCAAATGTTTCTCTGAATATTTGATACCCAACTTGGTGCCCAGGGTATGGAACATATTCGTCAGCTCATG
The DNA here is from genome assembly GCA_001517045.1 of Pseudotsuga menziesii. Lineage (NCBI taxonomy): Eukaryota > Viridiplantae > Streptophyta > Pinopsida > Pinales > Pinaceae > Pseudotsuga > Pseudotsuga menziesii. Next base: position 716,182 of record LPNX010826811.1, read on the forward strand.
CACATCTTGATCTCTTTGCTGTCGCAGCACAGTCCATTGGATGTACTTGTCCTCATAACTCTCCACTAGATAAAATTGTCCCTTTATGGCATCTCGAAAAGAATTCTAAGTGGGTATGACCGAGAACAAAGAGGGTTCCTCCTCATCCTTTCTCTCACAGTAGGTTTCCCACCAGTCTTTGACATGGGGGGCAACTTAGAGTAGAGAAAAAGTAATCTTTTTTCCAGTTAGAAAAGTCATGAACCGATACATATCCTTCTAATAGATTCAACCATTTATCTACGGTGTCTGCATCTATTCGACCATCAAATATGGGAATGTCGAAGTTTACTTGTACCTTAAAAGGGGTTGCACCTCTAGAGTGGCTGCTAGATGCAGATGCACCGCCAGTGGGAAGTCGTTGAAGGATCTGGGCGAAGTTATCCATCACTGCGTTCCTTTGTTTTTCAAGGGCCTCCTCGAGAAACATTTTGATAGGATATTCTATGCCCTCATCTTTCTTTTCGTCCTCCATGGGTGGCCATCGGGATTTGCGAGGCTGATCTTGCAAAGGTTCAACCAAATCGAGCCCTAACTATTTATACCCTGCCCTCGTTGGGGACATGCAAAGAAGGATCGAGAAAGAGCAGATTGCTCTGATATCATTGATTCAGATTTATGCAAGAACGCAACATAATACACAAATAACCATATAAACAAATATGCAGTGGAAATAACACTTCATTTCATTAATCAATAACTGAAACTTGTTTACATACAGAATGGAAATAAACTGGCTAAAGTGCTGGTAGCTTATCTTTGAGAAGAGATGTGGCGACTACATGCCTCTAAACTCTATGTTACAATGAGGCTCGAAGGCCTATATCTTATTGAGAAACAATGGAAACCCTACACATAAAAAAACCTAACCCTAGGAGGTGAAACGCCTTAATGTGGGCCCCATTGGGTAACTTGGTACATCAATTTCCCGGGGTCGTAACTTTAGCATACTACCTCCGTTTGACGCGCATGATAAATCGTTAGAAAGATCTGTTTAAGGAATACATCCATAAATAACAAATATGAAGTCTGGAATGGACTCATATTTGCCCGACCATTCGATGCCAAAAAAAAGTCGTTTAGGGCCTCAAAATGGCTCCGGAAGTTTAGGCCCCGAAAACTGCCAAAAATAGTAAATTGTGCTACAATTAAGGAAACTGGAAAACTAAAAGAAACAATGGTGGGGGTCCAAGAGGAATAGGTGGGTGGCCACCAATATCCTCCTGGATCAAGATCTCTGTTAACTATATAAGCTTCCTTTGTTGTTGCATCAAGTTGTGAATTTGTAGGTTGAAGGAAAAATCAAGGATTTAGTATATATTACTGACAATTTAGAGCTTTTCAAATTAGGAATACTTCATTTGAGAAATTTAAGATTTTTACCAACCTTTTCCCGATTAAGTTGCAATTGATGCTGCAAATCTCTGTATTATTCTTCAAATTTATGGAAATGTCGTTATGATGGAGCAACAAACGGATTTTCCAGTCTAACAAAGATGAGAAACTCCTGAATTATAAAACTATGTTGATCTTCTCAGAAGTTTCCTAAAATCAACACTATTTCCAGAACATTCTGGACACTGCCGTAATTACTTAGTATGGTTTTCTCAATGTTTTCTAGAAGAATGTCGTACAGTTTGGAGGCATCTGTTCTTTAGTTGAAGTAATCCCAAAGGAGATCGTGGTAACTGTCAGTTTCTTTGATGAATTGGAGGAATTTTCGAACCATTTCCTAGTCTGGTTTAAGGAGCCACCCAATAAGACTTCTGTAGGAGGGAAGATGAGAGTGTGATGTGCTCTCCTCGCATCCTTCCTCTGGATCACCAGCAACAGTTTAGCATCAACTCCAGAAGGCGTGGTATGATTATTTTCTAAAATTTTTTGCGTACTCTTCAAATAAATCCATGAAAAGATTCTCTTTAGGATGCTTGTCGAGAGCATTTGACCTTGATCCTGCCAATTATGTCCATGGATTAGATGTCTTACATAAGAGTTCTACACAAATCACTTCATCCCCATTGAACTTACCGCCAATCGAAATTGTAATGGCGAGCAGGTGTCAAGACACGCTTAGGAAATGAAATGAAAAGCGTGCAAGTTCTTCGATTGATTTCAGGGAGTACCTTGAAAAATTGTAAAACAATAGCAGTTGTCAGATACAGGGATTAGCTCAGCACACAACCACCTCCTCAGCACCAGATTCCAAGAAATACATCATCCTTTACAGCCAATCAAAGTTCAAATAATAAGTTTTTTTAATTTTTATTTAATGAATTAAATATTCAAACCTTGTAAAACTTTAGACTTTGAAAATATTAGATTAGATTATGGTAAAACTAATGCTTCAGGACGATTACTATATATCCCACTGTACGAGACATAATAAAACAAACCATATATAATATATAAAACTAAAACCTATAACATATTTAAAAAAAATACTATGCATTTAAAAAATATAACATATAACATATAAATAAATCATATAATATATAAATAATAAAATATACAAAATATAGTATTTAACATATAAAAAAATACCCGGATGTGGATGCTAGTTTTCTAACCGACAACACAGGGTGCCTCGGGCTGAGGAACGACAACATGGCACCCTGAATGTCAGGCCCTCTATATCACCCTCCCCATGCAACAATTAAGGCACATTCACTACGCAGAGGTTGGCATTCTGGCTGGCGATGGCGGAAGGGATCGACGGTTAATATCTCCGTTCGAAGATTATCGAACAGTTGTGTCGATTGATGGAAGAGCCACCTTGCAGTCAAGTCTGGCGTTGGAAGAGCCATCCATGCACTAACTTCCCTTCTATGGCCTATGAACTGATTCGTATGGACGACAGGCTTAAGGAATGAGAACAAGAGTCTTTTAGGCTCATTATCCCGCTCTTGGGTTTAGTTAGCAGAGATTCATCCTAGCTCTGTTATGGTCCTCCCACTTGGTTCTCTTCGAAGTTGAGATTTTGGCTTCATCACTTACACCTGCATCAACACTCAAGAACATAGGCTCTGATTAATAGGGATTTTGACAGGAACCTACAACATTTTATTCGACTCACCATGTACGACAATGTGGAACCCCTCATCGTGGTAGCAGTTGTGCTCAACGCGACATGCACATGATGATGGAAGAAGGTTATGAGACTGGTGTCTCCATGCCTGTGAGAGTCCTGATTAATGAATGGAAATCTCGCTTGGTTACCGAGCACTTGGATAGAGGTAGAGGGGGCGACCAAATTAATCACTATCGGCTTATAAAAAAATGATGGGTACCTTAATGGAGGAAATGGTCAGTAACTGGAACTACACTCACAGCTCTGTGATATCCGACAAGACTAAATTGATTGAAATCGATGCCCAACTCAACAGGCTGGACACGACTTCCGTTTCAAAACGCTTAGCCATTGAACTTTGCAATGCAGGCAACGCTGAAGGGGGTAGCGATAGTGTTACTAGGGGTCTATCACTGGATAGGAGCTCAGTTCTAGAGAAGGCTACATCGATGAATGCTCCCTTCCCAATGCCGTCCACTATCATGCCATTGATCAACAAGCGCGTCCATGAAGCTGAGGTACCTATCCGAAAATATTCTCCTCTACCTGTCAAGCAACCAGACATTAAGGCAAATGACGAATTCCAGGGGGGATGCCCCATCTTAGAGGAGGTTCCTCCCCCCTAGTTTGTTTCTAATGAAGACCCAGAAGCCTACTCGACCTACCACTGGTTCCACCTGTTATTTTAATCTTTTTTATGTTTTAATTTGCTTTCTAAGCTCCTGTTTCATGAGTCTATGAACAATACTAGTATAAATTTTGCATCTATAGTTTGACCTCCATCGGTTGATGGGATTTTTATCCATTTTACTATAAGAAAAGTCCATAGTATTGACTGATTGGGGTGATGGCTTCTTTGTTTCAGGCCACCCAAAATTCAGTCAATAATGTAATTTTTGATGTACTCAGACTTTTAAAAAAAAAAAACATAAAAAAAACATAACATGCATTCGTGTTTCATAGTATAATAAAAAAACATAATATGCATGAGTGAGTAATGAGGGATAGGGTATTGATTTTGAGAATCACGTCGGTGGCAACGGGTGGGCAGCGCAATTCTCACAATTGCTCCACCTCTCTTCATAACCAACTCATACATATTACGTTTTATTTATATATTTTATACTATATGTTTAACATAAGATCACAAATATATATTATGTTTTTATATGTTATGCTATATGTTACATATTTTTTGTATAATAATAATAACAATTTATTTTTAAAGTTACCTCTAAGCAAGATACTAATTTGAAGCAAAATACTAATTTGGTGTACGATACTTTTTTATTTGTGGGATAAGGGGTATCCTTTACATACGGATTCAATTATTAAAATTTATAGAAGTGTACATACCTTACCATACCTTCTCCGAATTTGAACCTATAACTTTCTAGAAAGAAACATATGTTCTTAAATGTTAAGTCCATTTTTGTTATATATTATCTATTATATTTTTATTATTATTGTATGTTGTACTATATATATTATTTTTGTGTTTTTTTTAATATTTTGTTTTTGTTTTATGTTAGTTTATTTATTTATTTGTATATTTGTGTGTAATGTTGTTGTTTTTAATGTTTTTTTTAGTTTTATTTATTATTTATTTGTGTTTTTTAATCTTAAAAACTATTTTTTTTTATTAAATAATGTTTTTGTTTCTCTTTTGTTTTTAAAGGTAGTTTTTCAAATTTAAAAAATAAATTGGAATATGTTTCGAAAATGTTTTCAATTTTAATTCAATAAAAGAAAGGGTTGCCGCTTGTAACACCTTTTTTCGATTTAGTTTTGGCATTTTCGTTGCCTTAATACTATAGTAAATGATAAGGCCATGGTTTCATATAAGTTGTAATTTTGACATTGGAAAGAAAAATGGGGGTGACATGGTAACACCGATTTTTTTATTTAGGAGCTAATTTTAAGGTTTTGGTTGCAATGGTGTAGGGTGACAATTTCAAACAAGGCGTAATTTTAATCCTAAAATTTGAGAAAGTTTTAGACATAATAGATGGGTTTCAAGATCTTAACTATGGTCCAGGGAGAAAATAACGGGTCTTAAGATCTAAGGGAAGATTTTAAGGGTTATGATCCATGAAAAAGTCCTTGAACCACTACAAAGGCCCCTTAAAGGGAATGTTTAGCCTTCGATCATGATATGGGTTCCATTAAGACGTTTTGTGCACTTAGGATGGGTATCAAGGCCTTGACCACTGTAAGAGGAGGAAATAAAAGGAATCGAGTACTATATAAATATTTTAAGGATTTGGTCCACGAAAATGGCCTCAAAGCACCAAATATGCCCTTTAAAAGGAATCTTTGAGCTATGAGTGGGATATGGGTGCCTATAGGAGGTTTTACATACTAGGGATGGATATCGGGGTCATGACTATGGCCAAGTGAGGAAAAAAATGCCATATGACCTAAATGAATCTTTTAGGGATATAGGAGCCCATATCATATTTTTGTATACTAAGGAAGGATATGGGCACCTATAACAACTTTTTCATAGGCCCATTCCACTATGCAAAATATTTTTTATTGTGTCTATATCCAACATGTATGCCAATGATCCACTTTAAAAGGTCTATGTTATGGTTCATGGAGTTGATCATGGCCCATTAACACAAGAATATTATGCTACGATTCAATTCCCCAACCATCGTTTGAAACCCATCATTAGTGCATAGAACTTCATATTGGCATCCATATCCCACTATAAGGATAATGATCACCTATATTGTGCATGTTTTGTGGTCTGAGAACTTGTTCATGGTCCTTGGTCCATAAAAGATTCATTTAAGACCTAAGAGCCTTTTTTTCTCCCATGCTCATTACTAAGACCTAACACTAATATCCAAGGTATTATAGGAGCAACCATGCCCCACTTGGAGGTTGAATATTTCATTTCGAGGACCTCTGTTATGGTTTGAAGCCTTGTTCATGGCCCATAAGCCCTAGAAGCTTCGTCTGGAGCCTAATTCCCTTGTTTTGCTCTCCTTACAATGGTCAAAATCCCAAAACATATCTATTATGTAAAAACCTCCTAAAAATACTTAATTTACAGGTCAAATATTCTTGTTAAAAGAACTATATAATGGTTTTAGATCATGTCCTAAACATTATTTTTCTATCCTTTGGAAAAATAAGCAATTATTTATATAAAACCATAAAAAGATCATAAGATAAACATGTAAACCACTTCAAGACCTTTACAACAAGTTAAAAAGTTATAACAAAATTATTTTAATATTTTTTATATTAAAAATAATATCACACACATTCCTAAATCATGTGTGCATTCTTTTGCATGGTTATTTGGTAAAATTTGTGGCAGTTCGATAGGAACTGAGAATCTTGAAATAGGAATGGAGCATGTTTTAAAAACAAATAGACGTTGCTATATAAGCGCATTCTTGAATTTTCCATTATTAATTTTTCAACCATGGACATTATATAAACACCTTTTATATACAAAAATTCACATGCTTAACACATATGTTATGAAATCAAGCTACAAAAGATCCAAAGATGAAATTAGGATGAAGAAACAATCAATAAAGTAGCAAATGATAAGTGATTATCTTATCGAAACATGTTTACTATCATCATTATATAATCTTTTAATTTCAATGCATATTTAAATGTTTGATATTTTTCCTTAAGAGAATAAAAAGGAAAAATAAATTTAATTTTTTATAAAATTTTATATTATATTTATATTTTTTTAAATCTTTCTTATAATTAATATTATTTTACTAAATTTAAATAAAGTATTATTAATATTAATATTATTTTACATAGTATATAAATATATTACTATTCTCAATATTATTTCATATATACATCAAAATATTAGTAATTTAAGTGAAGGATTATTAATGTTAATATTATTTTACATAATACATGAATATATTACTATTATCAATATTATTTCATATATACACCAAAATATTATTATTAATATTATTTTGCATAGTACACCAAAATATTATTATTAATATTATTATTTTACATAGTGTAACAATTTCATTAAAATATTTATCATAATGAATTTAGATTGTAGAGTTTAATACTCATTGTTATTATGACTTGTTAGATTAATAACCTTTATTTAGTCAATAATAGGTTTATCATTGATTCATGACCAATATAACAATACGTTCATTTAAGAGCTCAACATGCCACTTGGGGGAATTGATCCTAGATGGGGAGGTAACAATCATTCCTCCCAACCACCCTAGCTACATCCAATTGACAAAAAAAATTCTTCATCTTGTTGTTAGTTTGATTGATATGTATTTTATTTATCTTGTCATGCTCATAGATTTAACATCTTCAAGCATCCTTCATCTTTCATCCTTCGATGATAAAGTTGATGTTTTAGAAAAACCTTATTTGTCGTGAATTCAATCTCATACAACTTCCCAAGTTTCTCCCAAAGGGATTATGTGGTCATTTCGTTAACAACATTGAGCAAGATAGAGTATTCTTGACAAAGAAGAATGGTAGAAATCACCTTCGCGCCCAACATCTACGAGTGAAATAAAACCACATAAAACCGCAGGGAAACTTGGCAACTTTAATATTTTATTACCACTCAACAAAAAAAGCTTATGATAAATTCTTTTCTTGTGATACAATGTCCAAGATAACTGCCGTTTTATACAATGTATGTGAGGGTTCCAAAAGGAACAAAAATACGTTAGAAGGGTCTATAGTTTTTTTGTCTCGGGTTCCACCCCTGTACACCTAGACTACACCTAGACAATGGGGCCTAACGACCCCTTGTGACCCCCACACACCCAACACATATGAATCAAGCATGGGGATAGTCATATAACACTTCACATGAAAATATAAAAAATCTAGATATTAATTTCACCTTCTAACATGAATATCTATTCAAAATAAGAAAAAATATATTACTAATTCTTCTAGTTTTACAAATTGAAAAAATTACACAAACTCTCAGTACCTCAATGATAATCAACTAAAATGGATTTTCAACTAAACTTTAACTATATTATTTTGGATCATGTATGCACATTGGTATAGATAGGTTTCCCATCTAAATTGTTTAATTTTTTGGGGGATTTTCCAAGTGTACAAGTTAATATTTATATTTCTGCTTATGTTTATTTTAATTAAAAGCAAATATAATTTTTTATAATTAATTAAAAACAAAAGTATACAAATTTTCTATAATTTTTTATATTTAATTAAAAGCAAACATGTACAAATTTTAATAATTTTTATTTTATACTATAAATAATTTTTTTAAAGTTTTGAATATTTTATTCTAACTGACATGAGACCATAATTACCAATTTACCAGTTTGAATACAAATTCAGATTATGAATATTAATTAAAAGCAAACATGTAAAAATTTTAATAATTTTTTATTTTATAAATAATTTTTTAAAAGTTTTGAATATTTTATTCTAACTGACATGAGATCATCATTACCAGTTTGAATACAAATTCATATTATGAATTTGAAACAAAATGGTTAGAATTTGCTTGTATACCTTTTTAAATTAGTAAACTACATGAATATACAAAGATGGAAGAACGCTTATTGAATTTAAATTTGTTTAGATATTTGTAAAAAAGAAAATGAAAGCGATACTAAGTTTAAATATCTCTACTATAGGTTAAGATAATTATGTTTATATACAAAATGAATTATTTGCAAAAAATTTAAACTTTGAAATTGGAACACGAGATAAACCTCTTCATATCATGTTTGCAATTATGATTTAAATAATGCATCTTTTTGAAGGAGAGCCAAATCTTATTATGAAGACATGTTGTGAAATTGATTGCTTACTAGGTGTTGAATGATTGAGTCAAGTAACTTATGTTTAATAAAAGCAAAGTTAACACAACCAGAAATATATAAATACACTTGAGGTTGGAACAATATGGAAAAGGATAGCTCAAATCAAGATGTGGATGTTATGAATCCAAACACAAATAATTCAATAAAATGTAGATTAAATCTAGATTCAAATTAAATGTATAATACTAGGCTATAAGTTAAGAAAAAAACCTTCCCTTACAACTTCCCATTTGGTACATTGATAGACTTGAGTCTTCAAATATGTGCCCAAATTATTAGAAAACAAAATGCAGAATTGTTACAATTAGTGATTTAACAAATTGAAAGATTTGTGACAAATTGAAGCACTGTAAATTCGTAAAAGTATTCAAGTTTATTTGTGATGGAAAGTGAAAGAGTAGAATGTTTGGGTCACTCACTTGGAGTAGGTCAGGAAGTAACTTGTAGAGACTTATGGATTTCTTTCTTAGACATTGTAACTAACACCAACCAATTGTTAAACGAACCACATAAAACATGGGGTCCATCTAGTAGCTTGCACGTGCATATGTAGGCCCAGGCATTAGCTTGGGAAGAAACATGTATAGACTTATGGATTATTGTTAAACATTGTAACTAACATCAACAAATTGTTGCATGAACCACATAAAATGGTGTTTGTTTAGTAGCTTACAGGTGCATATGTTACGCTCAAGCTCTTGTGAAATATGGAATAACATTGTTGTCATGTGAAATTTATAACCAACTATGGGAGATCCACACACATCATCAATTATGTGGTGTATAGAAGATGATAGATAAACCATTGAGATGAATGCCTATCAATATATTATTCTCTTCTCTTTATGTCTGAAAATTTAATTTAATTAAGTAATCATAAAACTTATATTTTATATTTTATTAGCACATCCTTTATGGGAACTTTGGAAATATACTATATTCAATAAATATATAATTATTTAATAAGTTTTTCCAAACATTAAAAGAGTGGTTTGAAATTAACCATAGTTTGAAGTGAAAATGAAACTTTTCTTCACTCTTCTTAATTATGGAAAAAAAGTTACTTATATTTATGAAGAAGTAAAACAATATCTAAAATTATACCATCAAATAATATTTAAAAAATATAATTTATACTGAGTACAAGAGTGCTTTAAAAAAATACTTACAAATAAAAAATTAAAATATAAGTTCATATCTTATAAAAATGTTAAACTTTTAATGATACACAATATGTCAAAAAAGTACTGTACTGCCATGCTCAAATAAGTAACCAAGTTTTGATATGCAATCTTGTTATCTCATGCCTTCTGTTTATCTTGTGATATGCGGAACTTTGGATTTTGTTATAGCCCTTGAAAAACTTGCTTTATAAGTCAATCTGCCTCCCACTACTACCATGTACTGAGCAATACATACACCAAGTGTGTATATATAAAATGCCATCTTGAACTCACGGCCCATGTGAGATATGCTTGAATGTTCAAGTAAGGAAGCAGCAAGCTGCGCAAATGTAATACATGATGGAAACTGAGGATAAGTTTCCAAAGGAACTTCACAATGGGTATCTCTACTGCTACCAGTTCCATGAAATCTCTTAGGCATGTATTATGTTCATAGGTATTAGTATTAATATATTTTTATGTTATTTGTTTTTGTTTGCAAAGCAAACACTACAGTAGCAGACTGCCATTTTTATTTGGATTGTTGATTCCCTCAATCCAAAGATCAAGAAGTAGAAGCAATGTTGACTTTGCTCCTTGCTAGTTGGATAGAGCCTAGAAAAATCAACAATGGAGATAAGCTAGATATGTTATTCTTAATTCTTTTTTTAATAAATTCATAACCATATACATCGCTATATAACATGACCATTACACCTAAGATCAAATTGCTCCAGTTAACGTGTTACATATAAAATTAAATTATTATTTTGTATATTTTATACTTTCTGATAACTTCTGTTTTTAATCCTATCTAAACAAACCACACAAAACCAACTTAATAAAACAATACTCCTTAGTTCACATTGAAAACAACATCCAACATGAACAATCATGATGCTCGCCTATGAGTACTCTCACAAAGCATGTTTGAGTTTTCTCCATTTTCATGCATTACAACTGGCAATGCCACTGTGCATGTTCCTGGGTGAAGCTCCAGCCCTTAATCTATCCAAGTCCTGAATGATCTTTGGCTTATGTTTTGTTTCCATTTTGCTGAATAATTTAGTCACATTGTATGCCATAGCCCTATCAAAGCTACATTCTATCAAATTCGTTGGGTATACATGCATGATAAATAATGTAAATGCAAGCTTACTAAATGTGTAGATAGGGGTAGTCATAATAAAGGCTAATGTGCAAAGACAATTTCATTGAATACCCACAGCTAGTACTGTTGGAAGTGTAACCCAGCTATTTTGTACAACTTCTTATTTGCATTCAAACTAGAGATTGGAGAAGTTTGGATTCTAATTGTTGAGCGTTTCAAAGATAACTATGAAAAAACAATTTCAGGAGCTTGAGCAAAGATCAGGTCTAAATATATAGGTCTGTTAATAAATTATGTTGATTTGCTAATACATTTTCTTAGCTCTTTTGATATGTTAAAACATAATACTAAATACCAGTTTGATTTTTTTTAAATGGCATTGGGCTTTGATTGCACTCCACAAACTTACATCGAGTTGTAAATGACCCTGATGACCTTGGCTATTTGCATGATAAGAAGCTCAGTGGGATATCTGAGGTTGAGGTTGAAGAGGCCTTTGCTGGTACAAGTGGCCTATTATCCAACCATCATCCACGGTTGTACACAACCCTAGCACATTGGAAGTTGGTTCCACTTTTTTGTGCCACTTAAGAAATCAGAAAGGCACTTCCGAAGTGCAAATCAAGAACGCATATGCGTTATTGATGGTACGTTCAGAATAACTCGAGCCCAAACACAAGGCTAAGGTTCGTGAAAACGTATCGCGTATGTGATATATGCGATATTCAACATTTACAAAACGCATATGCGATATATCGCATATGCGTTTTGTAAATGTTGAATATCGCATATGCGATATATTGCTATATAGGATAGAAAATTATTGTTGGAAGGATTGTCAAATGATCACAATGGATGTGGAAGAAATATCCAAAGGAATTTCATTCCTTTAAGACCCAAAGGGTGTAGAAATTAAAATTATATTTTGTATCGCCTGTGAGCAATCACAACACAATTCCGTGTAATATGGATAAATGGCACTAGTTTTATAGTGAATGTTTAAGGACCTGAACTAATAGGAGATAAACTTCTTTTTCTTCAGTTCATTCAAACTATAAGAAAAATAATAGGAAATTAAAATTATATTATGGCTGCGGACTTCAACATGATCACTAACCTAGAAAAAAAGGAGGCATTAGGTGGCTAGAGAATGATAGTGCCCCTTTCAAAGACACGGTTCAAGTTTTAAAACTAGTAAACTACATTGATAAAGTTAATGGAGTTCACACATGAAATAACAAACAACCTGGAAATCACTAGGTTTCTTCTTGTTTGGAAAGGTTCCTAATATTTGAAATATCAACGATCCATGGCTTGACTATGGAAGCCTCTATTCACCATGTGTAGGCTTTAATCATTGTCTAGCTAACTTCAAGATTGACTTGGGATAGATGACTAAAAATAGACCATTTCTATTTGAGAATTTTTTTTCTTGATCATATAGGAATCAAAATCAATATATTTAAATGGTGGCAAGAAGAATACATAACGAGGGGGGTCTTAAGTATTATTTTCAACAAAGACTAAAAAATCTCAAAATAGGCTGAAAATATATAACCAAGAAATATTTGGGAACATATTTGTAACTAAAAGAGAGCTAGAAGATAAAATGGAATGACTTTAACAATATATGATCATGCAGGGAAGTTCGTGACAAATTAAGAACAAATAAATGGATCTAAGGACCCAATTAGGAATTAGAGAATGGAAAGAAGACACCTCGTGGAGGTAGAAATATAGAGTCAGGTTGCTAAAAAAGGGGCCAAAAACTATAGATTCTTTCACAACTCTATTATACAACATCATAAACACGATAAAATAGCCTTCTTCCAAAGAATTCAAGAAAACAACCTCACTAAAGGGAAATACATTGAACATGAGCTAAGTAATTTCTAATCCACCTTGATCACCGATCTAGAAGGAGAGAACATGCAACACATTATTTAGATTACTTAGCACATAACCAATTTGGTTAGTGAGGAGCATAATGACTAAATAATAAGGAAAATAACAATGGATGAGGTGGAGCAAGAGGTCATGGAAATGCCAACAGGAAAATATCCATGACTTGTTCACCGCATATTTTTTTCATCACAGTTAGAAGATACTTAAGAATGAAGTTCAGGAAGTGGTATAAGAACTTAAGAGATTAGTAGGGGTCCTATCCACCTTTAATCCAACATTTCTTATATTCATTTCCCAAAGAGGATCATGCCAACACTCCCGCTAATTTATGACCAATATTGCTTTGCAATTTCATTTACAATATCATCAGAAAGTTATTTCCAATAGACTTAACCCTCCCATGACTAAGCTAAATTCAATTGAACAAATGGGATATGTAAAAGGTTAGAATATATTGGATGGAATCATAATGAAACATGAAGTCATCCACTCCCTCGAGACAACTAAAAAACCAAGTATTCTTCTTAAACTCAACATGTAAAAGGCTTTTGATAGATTATACTAGCAATATATTAGACAAATTCTTATTTCCTTTAGATTCTCTATAAATTAGACAAACTATATTTTGTCCCTGACCTCTTGAAACTTTTTTTCAATCATGGTGAATGGATCTCCCTCTTGTACCTTTCTCCCTATAGAGGAAATAATCAAGGAGACCTTCTCTCATCCTTCCTTTTCAGCCTAATGGATGAGGGATTAGAAAAAGGAATTTGGTATCAATTAATGAAAAGAAACTCTAAGTCCTCAAGATCCATCAAGAGCCAACTCCCACCTCTCACCTATAATATGTAGATGAAACAATGCTCATTGTAATTCCTTATATTTGTGAAATTGAAGATATCAAGATAATTCTTGACTTGTTGTCGGATTCCTATGGAACTACTATTAACCATGAAAAACTTAATATTTTTTCTTCAACACTTTCCCTACCTTCGAAGTCATTATTTCACATTTACAATATCGCATATGCGATATTGAAAAGTTAAAAAAAATAAAACAGAGGCCGCAGGCCCCTCAAATATCATTTGCATAGGATCAGGACAGCGAAAAACTGCGAGGGCGAAATAGCGCATAAGCGATTTGCGTTTTAGCTTTTCGAGGTCAAGTTCGAGGTGGATTGGCTCCAATGGCAAGTAAATTCTCTTATCCTTTTCACTTAGTCTTCAATTCTTTAATTTTTTCCATAATTTCATAGTTTTTATAATTATTTTAAACAAATTAAAAAAAAATTGAATGAAATCAAAGAATGATTAAAAGTAAAATAACTTGTATTTTTTTGTTTAAATCTTAACAGACAACACAAATGAACAAGACAATGTGGAAAACCCACCCTCTAATAACCCACAACAGCCTAACCCACAACCTAACCCAAACCCAAACCCGGAGGGGGAACAAGATCGAAACTCACAGATTATTGCGTGTTTGGCGTCATTGAGGCGCCTTAGCTCATCTATTAGAGGGGGGGGATCGTTTGAGAGAGTCTTTATCCAATGCATTTGACACAATAACAAACACAATTGCCGAAGCCCAAGGAGCTCTGTACAACATTAGCTCGTGCAGAGAATCCAAGAGGCAATACTACTCCGATAGATTGAGTTATAAAGACATCAAAGCCCTTAAAATTACAAAAGACCAATTATTTTCATTATTCCGGGACCCTGGCACCGGATTGGTTCCACCCACTAATCGAGCACACATTTCCATAGACTGGTGCATTGAACCAAATATAAAGGCCAATTGGATGGATTGTTGGTATATGGTCTTCGATGAAGACCCTCATGGGAATAGGGACATCCCATTTTATTTCCTTAGGAAGTTGTATGCAGAATTCATCCTAGGGAAACATGTTAACTACTTCAATCTCTTAGGCTTCTAGGGTTTTGGTCATGCCAATGCCCCAAGATAGGTTAGGTGCCAGGATGGATCCTAATCGTGTGCCATGCCCTCCACGCACACCAAAACCCCATCGGCTATATCCTCCTGTAGGTCCTGTGATTGAGAATACACAGGAGGCATTATTTGACTTGGCAGATACATTGCTTGAGCATGGCACTGATGTCTAAGGCAATGTAGACCAAGGGGCTGGCACTTCTAAGGCGGGCCCATCTATAGATCACACAGGAGATGCAGAGTGATCAGAGCGTCGTGTTACTCCACACCCTTGCACATCGTGTGGAGGCATATGCTATGGCCCTGCTTCAGACTTCCGAGACGATGGATTACTTCGCTTTGTAAGTAAAACTCATTATTTTCATATTATATTTTGTTTCATATAAAAAATTTCAATTGTTTCGCAATTTATTTCTATTTAATTATCTAACAAATTATGTGAACAAATATACAGCTGGTTTCCCATGGAACACCACAGTCGCATAGTCCACCGATCAACGTTGAGAACAATGATGCGACAGTCAATATTGCATATGGGTTTGGTTCTTCACCAATAGGGGTAAGAACTATACTTGTTAATTTGTCAACTTTATTTACATATTTATAGTATAGATTGTAACATTCAATATGTATCCTAATTTTGATACAACATGTTTTATGCAGGGTGACCAGGATGAGTATATTGTATCGCAGCCTATTCCCTCTCATGCAGAGGTAGATTCCCAGACACAGGTATTATTTGAAATATGCTTTTAATTATGTTTCGTTTTCTTTGGAAAAATCATTTTACTTGTATCGCTTTGACATATGTTACTTTATGCAGGAACCTATTGTGACAGTGGTGCTTGAAGAGCACCAAAGCGAGGTTGTTGTCAACCCACCTCTTCCCCCCAGCTAGGAATGTATGTTTCGCTTTCTTTGGTAACATCATTTTCCGTCCAGGTAGTATATATGTCTCTGATTCACTATTTTATATGAAATTGACATATATGTTACTTTATATGCAGGACCCTAGTGAGGCACCGGTGCGTGAAGAGCACCAAACCGGTGGCCCACCTTTGACGAGCCAGCATGTATGTTTATGTAGATCACTTTCTTTGTACGTTTGTGTATCTCTTTCTCTGATTTGGTGCTTGAAGAGACCCAAATTGGTGACTCACCTCTTCCCCCCCAAGGTACATGTATATTTGTTGGCATGGCACATATATATATATATTATGAAGCTTGATATTGAGCAAGTGGTGCAAGAAGAGCACCCAATCAGGGTCGCTGTTAGTGAGGCACCAGGACCCGTGATTACTTACTCACGTACAGTAAGTAGAAATTTTATTTTGGTTTTGGAATTTGAACAAATGTACATAGAATTTTTGAAGGTTGATAAATTAACTTACAAAATTTGGTTTTTCTGCAGTCTCCACTGATGTGACCTATCCCTCTTGTTCAGCGATGGGGATCACCAGTGAGTAGTCGAAAAAGAAAGCTACACTTCTCCGAAGACTCTGGCAGTGGCAGCAAAAGGGGGGATAACTAGAATAAATGTATAGGGGGCATACATAGATGTAACTTTTTGTTCATATGTACACACAGATGTACTTTTTGATCCACTATTTTGTATTATGGCCATGTGGCATAGCAATTTTTGTAACATTATTTCTATACATATATAATATAAATCAAGGTTCAAATTTATACATATATGGTTGACTTGATCTTGGAACATGATATGTGTGGTTCACCTATGTGATATAATGATATGTGTGGTTCACATGTGTGCTAACTTAAATGAATTTCCAATACTTAAAGGAAGAATTTACGACTCATCAACTTTTTAACATTATGGCTATCCTCAACTTTTTAACATCATAACCATACCATACACTAAGTACATTACATATACTAACAATCATAAAACTATGTCATGCATGGATGTGTAATATATACCATATCATACCCTACAATACCCTATGATACTAACTTGCAAATTGCTCACTAAACCCTAGTTCCATCTCCTACATTGTCAACCCTAGTTGGAGCATGCAAATTGGTGTTCATGAAAGCCTAGTTGGTGCATGCAAGTATTGGTGATCATGTGTTTCTAGTTCCCTCTCTTAACTTGCAAATTGCTCACCAAACCCTAGTTCCATCTCATACCTTGGTAACCCTAGTTGGAGCATGCAAATTGTTGTTCATGAAAGCCTAGTTGGTGTGATACAGATGGAGATCGGTGGCCACCCACCTATTCCACTGGCTCAAAACAATTGTCCATTGTGGCAGTTTCCTAGTCATTTTTTCGGCAGTTTTTCGAGTCCTAAACTTCCGGGGCCGTTTTGAGGCCTTAAACGACGTCTTTTGGAGATTCGGGGCCAAATGATTGCCATCGGCATGCATTTGGCCGACCAAAAGTTGTAAAGCTTAGATAGACCTTTCCAACAAGCTATCGAACGCCCAAATCGGAGATCGTATGCAAAAGTTATGACCCCGGGAAGTTGACTGTTCAACTTACCACCGTGGGGCTGCAAACTTTATGACGGTTCATCTTCTAGGGTTACGTTTTGGGACTTTTGGGGTTCTCACCTCATTTTTATTATAAATAGGCCCCTTTGGCCTCATTTTGTATTCAGCTTGGCATGAATGAGCGTAGCAGCCACATCTCTTCTCAAAGATCGCTACCACCATTCTAGCAATTGTATTACAGTCTGTTCTATTTCCGCCATTTAATAGAATATGTGTTTACTGTATATTTGTTATCTTTGCAAAATGTCTCTGATTATTATGATGTATATGTTCTTTCATTTCGTTCACGCATAAATCCGGATCAGTGGTATCAGAGCAATCTGCTCTTTGATTGTCTCTGGGCGCATGTCCCCGACGAGGTCCGAGTACAGAGAATTTGGTCTCGAACTATTTTCGCTCGATCATTCTCGCCGTCCCAACCGACCTCCCATGGCGGAAGAAAAGAGAGACGACGGAGCAGGAGATCCTATCAAGTCGCTGCTCGAGGAAGCCCTCGAGCGACAGAGGAACGAGATGATGGACAGTTTCGCCCAA
Organism: Pseudotsuga menziesii; assembly: GCA_001517045.1. Taxonomy (NCBI): domain Eukaryota; kingdom Viridiplantae; phylum Streptophyta; class Pinopsida; order Pinales; family Pinaceae; genus Pseudotsuga; species Pseudotsuga menziesii. The sequence goes on from LPNX010826811.1 coordinate 734,308, forward strand.
ATCCTTCAGCGAATGCCGGCAATGGCAAGTGCATCTTCAACAAGCAGTCGGTTCGGGGATGCAACTCCCTTCAAGGTACAGGTTAACTTTGATATTCCTTTATTTGAAGGCAATATTGATGCAGATGCCTTGGATAATTGGTTGAATGTTCTAGAAGGGTATTTCTCTGTCCACAATTTTTTTCGACAGAGAAAAGATCACCTTTGCGCTCCTTAAGGTAGTCCCCCATGTCCAAAATTGGTGGGGTACTTATTGTGAGCAGAACTTATCAGACGAGTCTGAAATGTTTGAAACGATTCCCACTTGGGCCTCTTTCATAGATGCCGTCAAGGAACAGTATTACCCTGTGGGAAAATATGATGACCAGTACACAAAATGGACCATTCTGTGTCAAGAAAGGGACCAGACGGTGTCGGAGTACACCAACAAATTTCATACTCTGTGGACAAAGCTGAGTATCAAA
>LPNX010826811.1:735181-763440 GCA_001517045.1 Pseudotsuga menziesii
ATCTATCCAAGTACCTCTACGATGCAAGGACACGCATTCAAGGTGCTCATCCAGAAACAAATCATCCAGACAACAATTACAGCCCTCTCAGGATGCCAAAGAAAAGCAGCCTCTTCACTTCAACAAATGTCGCACCAGAAGATCAACTCAACACACAGTTCAAGATATGATATGGGATTCCACGCAATGGAGACCATTGCTTCCTAAGGAGGGAGGATTGATCAAGATGGAGATCGGTGGCCACCCACCTATTCCACTGGCTCAAAACAATTGTCCATTGTGGCAGTTTCCTAGTCATTTTTTCGGCAGTTTTTCGAGTCCTAAACTTCCGGGGCCGTTTTGAGGCCTTAAACAACGTTTTTTGGAGATTCGGGGCCAAAAGGTTGCCATAAGCATCCATTTGGTTGACCAAAAGTTGTAAATCTTAGATAGACATTTCCAACAAGCTATTGATCACCCAAATCGGAGATCGTATGCAAAAGTTATGACCCCGGGAAGTTGACTGTTCAACTTACCACCGTGGGGCCGCAAAATTTATGACGGTTCATCTTCTAGGGTTACGTTTTGGGACTTTTGGGGTTCTCACCTCATTTTTATTATAAATAGGCCCCTTTGGCCTCATTTTGTATTCAGCTTGGCACGAATGAGCGTAGCAGCCACATCTCTTCTCAGAGATCGCTACCACCATTCTAGCAATTGTATTACAGTCTGTTCTATTTCCGCCATTTAATAGAATATGTGTTTACTGTATCTTTGTTATCTTTGCAAAATGTCTCTGATTATTATGATGTATATGTTCTTTCATTTCGTTCACGCATAAATCCGGATCATGGTGCATGCAAGTATTTGTGATCAAGTGTTTCTAGTTCCCTCTCTTAACTTGCAAATTGCTCACCAAACCCTAGTTCCATCTCATACCTTGTCAACCCTAGTTGGAGCATGCAAATTGGTGTTCATGAAAGCCTAGTTGGTGCATGCAAGTATTGGTGATCATGTGTTTCTAGTTCCCTCTCTTAACTTGCAAATTGCTCACCAAACCCTAGTTCCATCTCATACCTTGGTAACCCTAGTTTGAGCATGCAAATTGTTGTTCATGAAAGCCTAGTTGGTGCATGCAAGTATTGGTGATCATGTGTTTCTAGTTCCCTCTCCTAACTTGCATGATTGCTCACTAAACCCTAGTTCCATCTCATACCTTGGTAACCCTAGTTGGAGCATGCAAATTGGTGTTCATGAAAGCCTAGTTGGTGCATGCAAGTATTGGTGATCATGTGTTTCTAGTTCTCTCTCTTAACTTGCAAATTGCTCACCAAATCCTAGTTCCATCTCATACCTTGTCAACCCTAGTTGGGGCATTCAAATTGGTGTTCATGAAAGCCTAGTTGGTGCATGCAAGTATTGGTGACCATGTGTTTCTAGTTCCCTCTCTTAACTAGCAAATTTCTCACCAAACCCTAGTTCCATCTCATACCTTGGTAACCCTAGTTGGAGCATGCAAATTGGTGTTCATGAAAGCCTAGTTGGTGCATGCAAGTATTTGTGATCAAGTGTTTCTCGTTCCCTCTCTTAACTTGCAAATTTCTCACCAAACCCTAGTTCCATCTCATACCTTGTCAACCCTAGTTGGAGCATGCAAATTGGTGTTCATGAAAGCCTAGTTGGTGCATGCAAGTATTTGTGATCAAGTGTTTCTATTTCCCTCTCTTAACTTGTAAATTGCTCACCAAAACCTAGTTCCATCTCATACCTTGTCAACCCTAGTTGGAGCATGCAAATTGGTGTTCATGAAAGCCTAGTTGGTGCATGCAAGTATTGGTGATCATGTGTTTCTAGTTCCCTCTCTTAACTTGCGAATTGCTCACCAAACCCTAGTTCCATCTCATACCTTGTCAACCCTAGTTGGAGCATGCAAATTCATGAAAGCCTAGTTGATGCATGCAAGTATTGGTGATCATGTGTTTCTAATTCCCTCTCTTAACTTGCAAATTTCTCACCAAACCCTAGTTCCATCTCATACCTTGTCAACCCTAGTTAGAGCATGCAAATTGGTGTTCATGAAAGCCTAGTTGCTGCATGCAAGTATTGATGATCATGTGTTTCTAGTTCCCTCTCCTAACTTGCAAATTGCTCACTAAACCCTAGTTCCATCTCATACCTTGTCAACCCTAGTTGGAGCATGCAAATTGGTGTTCATGAAAGCCTAGTTGGTGCATGCAAGTATTGGTGATCATGTGTTTCTAGTTGGTGCATGCAAGTATTGGTGATCATGTGATCATGAGATAAGGCAGATCCACCACGGGCCTAATTCCATCTCATCAAAATACCCCAATAGATAACAGCAGACAAAATACTATGATCTTTGCAAAAAAAATTAGTCAATATAGAAAATTTGGTTAAAAAGATTAACATCCACGGAACTCTGAAATGTTAAGAGAATTACAGTGTCTTCCAAAGAAGTTCTATAACTTAATAATTATAATTGAATAAAGTGACCATAACAATTACCACAAATTATATGATATTTGCAATTTTGCAACCTATGCCAAATAACTCAATATTGACAGGAACATTATACCATCTATATGAAAAAATAAACATGAATAATAATATTACAAACCCATGTATACTTCCATGTATACTTTTACTAATACTTTCATGTAGGTATGGCTATGTGTGATTTAACAAAAATTCATGGTTATCGCTGGTTAAAATAATGATTAAGAAGGAACATGAATTCCTACCTTTGCTAGAAGAAACTGATTGCAGTGTTACCACTACTTGGACGGTACCTGCAACACGAGAAGCTGGATCTTGAATAACACAATACTTGAATACTTGGATTATGTAACAACAAGACTTACATGAAATATTTGTAGAGGGGTCTCTAATACCAGCGGCCTAGAGTATTAAACTGGCTCATTAGGTCATAACTAAACTTGCATGATTGCTCACTGAACCCTATTTCCATCTCATACCTTGTCAACCCTAGTTGGAGCATGCAAATTGGTGTTCATGAAAGTCTAGTTGGTGCATGCAAATTGGTGACTCATGAAAGCCTAGTTGGTGCATGCAAGTATTGGTGATCATGTGTTTCTAGTTCTGCAAGTGTCAAGTACTCCCCTTTTGCTCACTAAACCCCAGTTCCATCTCATACCTTGTCAACCCTAGTTGGTGCATGCAAGTACAAAAGCCTAGTTGGATTCTGATTTGTACATGGCAATGTAATTAAATGTATATTAAAATAAAAACATCAAGAAATGTAAATTTCAACAACTCGAGAGCTTGTTATTTTTCGAACTCTATTTGGTGGTGTCTAAAGACACCATTCTTGGCTCCTCCAATGTGCCATAGATGGTGTTTGTATCCTAGGCACACGAAAGGCTAGACATTAGTAACATCATAAGAAAGAAAAGAGAACCCAATGAAAATGTGCAAACATGATTTATAGATAACTCACCCGAGGTTGTACGATCGTGTTTATAGTTTCCAGTATCCTCTGAATAATATTATGTCTGTGAATGGTATCTGTCAATCACAGGTTTATTACATTGAGAATAAAGTAAGGCTAAATAATGGAAATTGTGCTTCAGAATTCACTTTAAAGGTTAAATAACGCACCTGACAATGCACTCATACAAGTAGGCCATCTGGATCATCTCTGGTGCCGATGGTGTCCATCAATATTTCGTGCTCTATATGAGGTAGCAAGCATCGTACATGTGACCTATTTTTGTGAGCAAGTGTGCACAGCTTGATGTTTATACCAACTACTAGGTTGGTGAAGTGGTATACAAGCTCCTGGTCTATAATCCCGATATACATACCCAGCCTTCCTTTTCTGTTGTGCTGCAAGTGTCAAGTACTCCCCTTTTATAACCATCGAGCCAGTTGGGAATTCAATATTTTCATCATCTATAACAAGTTCTAGAAGGGTTTGTTTCCCCTCTAAGCAACGTGCCAACAAATAGTCAGAACCCCATTCATTATTTTTTGGGGCAACCACTGCATATATCTAACTTGTGAAAGGAAATAGGTCGAGTTAACAATACATTTTGTAAATAAGGTCTTGCATTTCTAATTTCTACATAAATTAAATTCTACATAGGTCGAGTAAACAATACATAAATCCATTTTATTATTTAGGTACTACTCATGTACCTGCTTGTATGAGATCCGATATGTGATCATAGTATGTAGAAATATGTGTCTGATCATCTTCCAAATGGTCTATTTCATTAACCCCGTTGAAATTGGTGCCAAGTGTCACTCGATCCCATGTATCAACAGTATCTGTATGCTCACAATCACCCCAGTCACCGATGCTACAGGAACTGCAAAAGCAAGCCTTCAATCTTGTCCAAATTTGTAGGGCCGAGTTGTCTAAGCTTCTAATTGAATGAAACTATCGAGTTCCATGCACTGTGTTCACCCAAGGTGTTTGTGATCGGTCCACATTTGTCACCTCCCAGAATATTCTTCGCACTAAGTGTTTTCTTGTTTCTTGTTCTCCCATGACAGATGCACACCATTGGACTATAGATGCAGCGTCTCAAAGGCGAGCACCTGTAAACTTCATCTCTTCCCTTCGAAGGGCAGTTTTAATGCATGCACCAGCACCATCGTGCTCTCCTTTTCCATGACCAGTTTCAAAGTAGTTCCATACATGTGGCACCTTGTATTTTATGTGCAACAAACACAACCATTCAAATACACCTGCATTCTTGAACTGTCCAGCACAACCATCTGACCTAATGAAATGACGATAAAATGGTATATCCATAGCTATCACGTGATCATAGAATAATTTAAAGCAATGTTGCACGTAATGGATGTCATGGGTCCGGTCTTCACTTATGTAGAAGTGACTTTCTTTCAGTATCACACGTTTCTCTTCATTGCTATCTTGCCCATGTCGATACGTGATATGCACCATTATGCTCACTTGCTCTGAGTGATAGTATTGACTTTGAATTTCATTTTGTGGTTATAGGGTGTAATTTTCCGCAAAGTCAACCGTTGATAGTATTGTTCCGAGAGGGAAGGTGTCTCGGCATATTTTGAATTGCTCATCTTGCCACCGTGTCATATCGACATGTTGAATGTACTGTTGGATCTTTCCACGAAACTCTGGAATAAAATCACATACTCGCACCTGGTACATGAATATTAATATGTCAATAAACCACATAAAAAAATGTGTACATGAATATTAATTTGTCAATATTCAAGAATTTACCCGTGAAGTCACCAATTTAATCTTCCTGCTTTCTTTTCCATCATTTAGCTGATATGTCTCATATTGATAGTTTTGCTTCTCGACAATTGCATTCCCGAATGCTTGATCTTCACTTTCATGGATGCAATCAGACCATAATGATAGCCCACCACAATTGTTGCAAGAACCGTCTACACATTATTTTAAGTAATGTGTCTACCCATCTTGCATTGAACACATTATGCTATGGATGAAATCTCTGGATGACATTGGCGGTATTGCACTTGAGCATTCCTGCACATGGTTAGGATGCAAAAAACGACGTATATGTGCAAATGTATGGTAATATAGGTCAAACTCTATGTGGTATCTACAACAACAAGTGTTCCGGATGGTATTGATTCTAACATACCGGGGCTTGCATTTTTCAAAAGATCTTTGCCCGAGCCTTAGCTCTACGTGGGCAACTTTAAACATCTCGAACAATTGAGTTTGTGTCATGTCAAGATAATGTTTAACATGAGATTCATTGTTTCTAGAACCCCTACAATGTTTTAACACATCCTTCGTGTTAGAAGAAGGCCTAGTGTTATCATGCCAAAACGTTTGCACTAGGCCCTTCACTGCTTCGACTAACTTCATGTCTTTGCGGGGCAACCTACCGCTAAATGCCCATAATGTTTCCATTTGTCCCTCTACATCAAGGTTGTCTCTTCTTACTAAATATTTTTTAAGTGTCTTTGGATGTAAAGGCACAATTTGTGATGTGCATTTAAGTAAACGACGTTGTCTTATGGATCTACATACAATTGATTCAACCAATACACAACGAACCACATTACAGTCTTGTGAACGAGTTTTTTTACCAATCGATGTGAATGCAGCTGCAAGAGATTTAGCAATGTGATTACTTGATTCGATATTCTTCATTGTTGTTATGCCTAAATTTCTTCTAGCAGTTGCCATATTTCTAGATTTAAGCAAAGCTAAAAACAATTGGCATTTATCGGCTTCGGATTTGTTATCAAAATATTGTCTCATTATTTTTGAAGAATGATGAAGGATAGTGCGTTTAGCCACCTTACCTTCCATGGAAGTCAATCCGCTCTCGTCCACTTGTATTCGTTTAGGAGTTCTCTTTCGTTTTGATGCAAAATTTATTGTCGTTTGAAATGCTGGAGTGACGTTTACATCCACTACCAGCTCACAACTTCAATTAGGAGATTGAACCACCGAACATGGTTGTTGCTAAGTCACATTTGCATCGGGAGTAACATAATTATTGAACTCTTCACAAGATTGTTCGTTTACTAATGGATCAATAATATCAACTTCCGTATAACCAGCTTCCTTTAATATTGCATTATCTTCCTCAACCTCCACGTCAGGTATCTGTTGAGGGGGAATGGGAACTATTTGCTCATGTAATGAACGCCGACGATTTCTTGAATCTTCCCTTTTTTTTGTTTTTTATTTTCTGTTTCTTCTGGTGTAAGCACCTTCTTTGCTGACTTTCGTCGTCTATTACGTACATTCCCCATTGAAATCCACCCAAACCTATACAAAACTATGGAATTATGTAAGTAATGATAAAAAATTGCATGTCAAACAGTTCTCTATGCGCGGGTTCAGACGAATTATGTCTTTTGATACAATAAAGCTGGCCAACACGACGCCACCCAACATTTTCTATAAAACACATATCGCATATGCGATATAATGCACCTCCGATATATCGCATATGTGATATTGAATTCCATCTTTTTAATGAACGGGCAGGTTTTTACATGTTCTCCATAATGCATATGTGATATATCGCATATGCGATTTAGTGCATATGCGATTTAGATCTCAATGAATATATGCAATTTACATTTATCTATATGATGAGGATGAGGGTGATGAACATTGAGGGTGTCGATGAGCATGATGATGATTAGGGTGAGGATGAGGGTGTCGATGAAGATGAGGGTGAGGGTGTCGATGATGGTGAACAATGATGATGAGGATGAGGATGATGACCATGATGATGATGATGAGGATGAGGGTGATGGTGATGATGATGATGATGAGGATGGTGATGATGATGAGGATGATGGTGACGATGAAGACGATGGTGAACAATGATGGTGATGATGAAGAGGATGATGACTATGATGATGATGATGAGGATGAGGGTGATGATGATGATGATGATGATGATGATGAGGGTGTCGATGAAGATGATGATGATGGTGAGGATGAGGGTGATGAACAATGATGATGATGATGATGATGATGATGATGATGTTGATGAGGGTGATGATGATGATGATGACCATGATGATGAGGATGAGGGTGTCGATGATGGTGAGGATGAGGATGATGAACAATGATGATGAGGATGAGGATGATGATGAGGATGAGGATGAGGGTGAGGGTGAGGGTGTCGATGATGGTGAGGATGAGGGTGATGAACAATGATGATGAGGATGAGGATGATGATGATGATGATGATGACCATGATGATGATGATGATGAAGATGAGGGTGATGGTGATAATGAGGATGAGGGATGATGATGATGATGCGGATGATGAGGATGATGGTGACGATGAAGATGATGGTGACGATGAGGAGGATGATGACTATGATGAGGATGAGGATGAGGATGAGGATGAGGGTGATGATGATGATGATGATGATGATGATGATGATGAGGATACTGATGATGTTGAGGATGAGGGTGTCGATGAAGATGCTATGATGGTGAGGATGACGGTGATGAACAATGATGATGAGGATGAGGATGAGGATGATGATGATGATGATGATGTTGATGAGGGTGATGATGATGATGATGATGATGAGGATGAGGATTATGATGATGATGATGATGATGATGATGATGGTGGTGATGAGGATGAGGATGAGAGTGTCGATGAAGATGACGACGATGGTGAGGATGAGGGTGATGAACAATGATGATGAGGATGAGGTTGAGGATGAGGATGATGATGATGACGATGATGATGATGACCATGATGATGATGATGAGGATGAGGGTGATGGTGATGATGAGGATGATGGATGATGATGACGATGAAGATGATGGTGATGATGAGGAGGAGGAGGATGAGGGTGATGATGATGATGAGGGTGATGATGATGATGAGGTTGACGATGATGATGATGAGGATGAGGATGAGGATGATGATGGTGATGATGACGATGATGATGATGATGACCATGATGAAGTTGATGAGGATGAGGGTGATGATGACGATGACCATGATGACCATGATGAGGAGGAGGAGGAGGAGGAGGAGGATGAGGGTGATGATGATGATGAGGTTGACGATGATGATGATGAGGATGAGGATGAGGATGATGACGGTGATGATGATGATGATGTTGATGATCATGATGAAGCTGATGAGGATGAGGATGATGATGATGATGATGATGATGATGATGATGAAGCTGATGAGGATGAGGGTGACGATGAAGATGATGATGAACAATGATGATGATGATGAGGATGAGGATAATGATAATGATGATGATGATGAAGCTGATGAGGATGAGGGTCATGATGATGATGAGGATGATGAGGATGATGAGAACGAGGGTGATGATGATGATGAGGATGAGGGTGACGATGAAGATGATGATGAACAATGATGGTGATGATGAGGAGGATGATGACTATGATGATGATGATGAGGATGAGAGTGATGATGATGAACAATGATGGTGATGATGAGGAGGATGATGACTATGATGATGATGATGAGGATGAGGGTGATGATGATGATGATGATGATGAAGATGAGGATGATGATGATTATGATGATGAGGAGGATGAGGGTGATGATGATGATGATGATGATGATGATGATCAGGATGTTGATGGTGATGATGATGAGGATGAGGGTGATAAACAATGATGATGAGGACTATGATGATGATGATGATGAGGATGAGGGTGACGATGAAGATGATGATGAACAATGATGGTGATGATGAGGAGGATGATGACTATGATGATGATGATGAGGATGAGGGTGATGATGAGGATGGTGATGATGATGAGGATGAGGGTGATGATGATGATGATGATGAGGATGAGGATGATGATGATGATGATGATGATGATGAGGATGAGGGTGACGATGAAGATGATGATGAACAATGATGGTGATGATGAGGAGGATGATGACTATGATGATGATGATGATGAGGATGAGGGTGATGATGATGATGATGATGATGATGAAGATGAGGATGATGATGATTATGATGATGAGGAGGATGAGGGTGATGATGATGATGATGATGAGGATGGTGATGATGATGAGGATGAGGGTCATGATGATGATGATGATGACTATGATGATGATGATGAGGATGAGGGTGATGATGATGAGGATGAGGTTGAAGATGATGATGAACAATGATGGTGATGATGAGGAGGATGATGACTATGATGATGATGATGAGGATGAGGGTGATGATGATGAGGATGAGGATGAGGATGAGGATGAGGATGATTATGATGATGATGATGACCATGATGAGGATGATGAGGATGAGGGTGATGATGATGATGATGATGATGATGGTGATGATGATGAGGATGAGGGTGACGATGAAGATGATGATGAACAATGATGGTGATGATGAGGAGGATGATGACTATGATGATGATGATGAGAATGAGGGTGACGATGATGACCATGATGACCATGATGATGATGATGAGGATGGGGGTGATGAGGAGGAGGAGGAGGAGGAGGATGAGGATGATGATGATGATGGTGATGATGATGATGATGATGACACGGATGGTGATGATGATGACGATGAGGATGATGATGATGATGAGGAGGAGGAGGAGGAGGAGGAGGAGGATGACTATGATGATGATGAGGAGGAGGAGGATGAGGGTGATGATGATGATGATGATGATGATGATGGTGATGATGATGAGGATAAGGGTGACGATGAAGATGATGATGAACAATGATGGTGATGATGAGGAGGAGGATGACTATGATGATGATGATGAGGATGAGGGTGACGATGATGACCATGATGACCACGATGAGGATGAGGGTGATGATGATGATGAGGAGGAGGAGGAGGAGGATGAGGATGATGATGATGATGATGATGATGACCATGATGATGATGATGAGGATTTTGGTGATGATGATGATGATGACGATGATGATGAACAATGATGATGAGGAGGAGGAGGAGGAGGATGATGAATATGATGATGATGATGAGGATGAGGGTGATTATGATGATGATGAGGATGAGGATGAGGATGAGGGTGATGAACAATGATGTGTTAGGACAAAACCAAATTAGTTAAGACAAAACGCATATGTGTTATAGCTTTATCATATCGCATATGTGTTATATCGCATATACGATATGAATAAGCTATAACGCATATGCGTTATTTTAAAATTAAAATAATTGGCGGGAATAAGGTTTGGCATTAGGTTCGAAAATAGCTTTGAAATACCGAACCTATTGGCTAAGAAAAATAAACCAAGGCTATTGCTTGTCTTTTATAACTCTATCAATATGCTTAGTTTAGATGACGTGTTTTGATATGACATACACAATATTTTTTTATGAAAATCTAGGATATTGTAGAGTACGATTTTACGATTCTGAATATGTAATTTTTTCCTTCAAAACTATGTTTTATTTATTTATAATTATTTTTCTAAATGACACACGTCAGTTTTTGAAAATACATACATCGATTGTTTGTTATATAACTTTTGATTTCCATCACTGTTTCCCAAAAAACAATATATGGTGCACTAGATGAGATCAAGCTCTACGATCTTATATTTATAAATCAAGGATTTCATTAATTTTTGCCCCTAAAGTGTTGCACCCACACATAAGGTTTTAATTTCAAGCTTTTCTGACTTCAATAATTAATAATAATAAAAAAATAATTCATGAAAAATTCTGAATAAATAGTGTTGCACTAAGCCCATATGTCCTTTATATGTCTGCAATATTTTATCCCAAATTGACATCATTTACCTCATATATTGTTGCACCCGCACAAACATATATGTTAAGATGTGCTGAAAATTTGAAAACCCACTTTCACATAAACTAATTTTATAATCATTTACACACATTTTCTCTGCATAAATGCTATATATTATGAAATCTGATTCAATTTCCTATCTTTTCTCTTTTTAATTCATCTTCAAATAAGTTAGGGAAGTACCCCTAATTGTCACCTAAAGTTAGAGTTTTCCATTTATTCTAGTATTATGTGGCATCTAAAGTGTCTTTAAAGGAGTCCATAATTGTGCATCAGCCCTTATGCTACAGTCACCATGGTCCAAGAGATAACTGAGAGCCATGGGAATGTTTATCCCTCATATACTTTCAGCATGGGAATGTTTATCCCTCACGGACTTTCATCCCACACTTTGGAAATGAAAAACAAAGCCCACGCATTTGGGCAGAATGCTTGTTTAATGGTTTAAGATTTTCTACATTGTAATCTTTGTTTAGGTTTGTGCATTCATATTTAAGTTTCTTTATTTGTTTATATTCTTCATTTCCATATTCATTTCATTCGATATCTTTAGATTTTGTTTGACCTAGAACGCTCTGAACACATTCCTCGTGCACATATAAACCTTATTCATCTTTTTCTGTTGAGTTATACCATCTTTTGTAGTTCACAAACCAAATGTTAAACTGTGTCTCTAAATTATCCTTTCGCTTATGAGTGGTGCAGTGGAATCTTCAAGCTCTTGGAAGGTAGCTGCAAGTATACATACACAATTATCTAGTTTCATATTAAAGTTCCATATTAAGCATGCACAAAAATAAATCTAACCTCTTCCATACTATAAGTACTTGTTATTGACAGCCCTAGTCTCTCTGCATATTGCCTGATCTAGCACTTGCTTGGGAAATGAAAATAATTTAAAAGAAGATGAACAATGAGTAAGCGCGTCTACATATACAATTATCTAGTTTCATACTAAGCATGCACAAAAATAGATCTAACATCTTCCATAGTATAGGCACTTGTTATTGACGATCCTAGTCTCTTTATATTGACGGATCTTGCACTCCTTTGGGAAATGAAATTTTTTTGAAAGAAGATGAACAATGAGTAATCTCTTCAACCATGAACCTTCCAAATTAACTCAATTTTTTTGCACCATAAGATGAACAATTAACTCGTTTGGGAAAATAAAATTATTTTAAAGAAGATGAACAATGAATAAGCTCTTCAATCATGAACCTTCCAAATTAACTCAATTGTTCTGCACCATAAGAAAAAATTGCTTACCCTTCAACCCTAAGAAAACAAATGCAAGTATTTCATGCTAACCTATTAGAACTGTTTTCTATTTTGTTTAAAAAACAATACCTAATAAAAGAAAGGTAATTTTTCTGCACCATAAGAAAAAATTGCTTACCCTTCAGCCCTAAGAAAACAAATGCAAGTATTTCATCCTAACCTATTAGAATTGTTTTCTATTTTGTTTAAAAAACAATACCTAATAAAAGAAAGGTTACAAGAAACCTGTGTTTTCTATTTTTGTTTTAAAAACAATACATAATAAGAGAAAGGTTACAAGAAACCTGTGAAGACACTTCAGGGATGGATACACAGTTTCAATTTTTTCGAGCAATAATGAAGAAGAATTTGAAACTGACTTTAGGGATGGATACACACTTTCAATATTTTCAATTAAGGCACCACCATGAACAAGGTTTTAATAATGAATCTAACCTATGTAGGTATGTGTTATTGACAACCTCAGTTTGTATATACATATTGATGGCCCTCGCACTCTTTGAGTTGAAAGCAGTTGAACTTGAATAGGATGTTCGACCGCAAACCTTGCAAATCAAGTCAATCTTTCTACACCATAAGAAAAAAAATTCTAGACTTTAATCCAAAGAAAAATTGTAAATATTTCATGCTAACCTACTATAATTGTTTTCTATTTTTGTTCAAAATAAAAATTCATAATAAGAAGTTGAAACTGTGTTGTGAAGGCTATGAAATCATTTGATCTAAAGGAAATATAATCAATTACCACCGGGGTGAAGGCGGTGATTTAAAGAAGGTGTAATCAATTACCACTGCCATGAAGGCTATGGCATCAATTGATTTAACAAGCCATATTATTTTTAATTTATGTTATAAACAAATAATATATTTATGTGCACTATTGTATATGCTTTCAAATATAATATATGGTTTCAATGTTTAAATTGATTAAAATGAATGTTTTGTTATTAAAATATAACTGTTTAAGCTGGTTGAAGATTGGATATTGTTAGTCCAACAGGTGGAATAAAGCATTTAGTATCTTTTTCAGCCAAATTGGTAGAATAAAGTATTTGGTATTTTTTTCAATAGCAAGAACGCATTTAAAATCTTTTTCACTATCAAGAAAGCCATTTAAGATTTTTCCGATCCAAGATCTCCATCGTCACTTATGCAATAAGACCCCAAGTTGATAACCAATCACGACCTAGAAAAATAAATTGAAATATGGAAGAAAAATTAAAAAAAACAAATGTGCAATGTAAAAATTTGGAGAATTTGCTTAAATTTTTAATCAACGAAGAAAGTAATAGACATTCAACGGAAATTAAATGTGATATGCACTACCTTCACGTATAATGTTATTGGGCATTGGACTTATAAGATGCTATCCCTCTTGTACTCATCATAGCTGTACTTTCAAGCTTACTTGTCTATTGGCTTGCCCTCGCCCCAGCACCCGTCTCTATATTAACAAGATGAGACAACGAATCTTTTCCTTTCGCTGGGCTCTTGCAAGAACAGATTTCGATTCCATCTTGTGGATTGGCAGCTGCTGGCCAGGCCTCACGATTTTGGGGGCTAGGGCATCAAGAATTTAATTTGGTTCAGTATTTCGTTAAGGCTCAATAGTTTTTGGAAGGCCCTTAAAGGCTCAGGTATCTGGCATCGTGTTTTCTCTGCGAAGTACCTCAAGGAGATGTCTCTGGCTGATTGGTTTAGGAATAAAACTTTCTCGTACAGGAACTCCTCCGTTGTATGGAACGACTTTATCAAGACTCTTCCTTGGCTTGGAAGGTGCCTTAGTTGGAAGTTAGGAAATGGGTTGGATGTTCGTATTGGAGTTGATCCTATTATTGGTGTCTCTCCATGCATCCATTTTGATCATGAACTGAAAAGCTAGCTGGGTGATTATGAGATTACGTCCTTACAACATGCGCATGCGCAGAATTCCTTTGTGGACTCTCCTTCACAGTGGCTATCGGTGGATGACTTGGCGCTGGGGGGTAATTGTCAGTCTGTGTGGGATACATACATCTCGGGTTTGCAGAATGGTGGTATTTGTCTAGGAAAGGATCCAGATTCGCTGATCTGGGCTCACAACAAAAAGAATGGTAGGGTAACTGCAACCCTTACTTACGATCTGAAGGATCCAGACTCGCTGATCTGGGCTCACAACAAAAAGAATGGTAGGGTAACTGCAACCCTTACTTACGATCTGATTGTTAACTTCCATCTGAGCCCATGCGTTGATAATTTATTGACTGGGTTGTGGGGCTTGTCATTCCCTCTTAAGATTAAATGTTGTGTTTGGCTGGCATTAAAAAATTGGGTATTGACCTGGTAAAACCTGATGGCTAGAGGATGGCAGGGACCGAGTCGTTGTGGTTTGTGTCTCTCGAGCGAGGATTCTGTTTATCATCTGTTTGTGGATTGTTTTATTACTAGATCCATTTTTGCAGTTATGGGTTGCTCTCACCACTACAAATGGTCTGTCTCTGATTCTTCTCTTCGGTCTCTATTGAAATCCTGGTCAAGTAACAATCTGAGACAGTATTATTTTCCCTTTTATGTATTTTGGTGCATTTGGAAAGGTAGAAATAGGGCCATATTTGAAGATTCCAGAACTTCTTAGGGGGTACTTATCAGCATGATAAATCTACTTATCCTTAGATTTTCTGTTCCGGAGAGGAAAACTAAACCTAGGATTATTGGTCTTGCCCCTGTATTGATTTATCCGGTGGGATTCTTTAATGGTGCAGCTGCAACAGGGATGGGGGGGCTGGAATTTTTATTGCTATAAGTAAAGTCCACTCCTTTCACATTAAATTGGGGTGTGGTTCATGCACCAATACCAAAGCTGAACTCTTGGCTTTATGGGCTCTCTTGTATTGGGCAAATTTTATGGGGCTCCCTTCTCTGCTCATCTTTGAAACTTCATCAGTTATTATCAACTGGGCCTTGGGCAAGGCAGCGTTGACTTGCCTGGTTCTTGATAACTGGTGTGAGACCATTAGACAAATGATGCCACATTTCCTCTTCCTAGACTTTCAGCATGCATACAGAGAGCACAATCAAACTGCGGATGGCTTCTCCAAAGAGGCCCTGGATCTCGATTCAAGCCTTTGTCATATATCTGAGTTTTATGACAATTCTGTCTTTAAGTATGAAGAATACAAACTCTTTTGAGTTTTTTTGTTTAGTACTGGAGATGGGCTCCTTCTCTTTTTTTTGGTAATGGTATTGGAGCAATATTTGGTTCCTCTCTATGAGCTATGATGATGGTCCTCTCTAGAGGAGTCTTTTGGATTCCCTTTGTGCTCTCTGGATAGGTGTATGATTGTCTTCTTGGAGATCTTTATGTTCTCTCTCATTGTATGCTGAGTATAGACCTTTATGGTCTGACCTTTCTTCCTGTCGGTCTAGAACAACACTACATCACTTGCTGATGTCTGTATTGGTCTCACTCCAATTATGTAGTATGCCCTTTGATTCAACATGAATACCAAAAACAAGATTATTTTTTTCTGAAAAGAAAATAATAACAAATACCTTCTTTACACATCCATAAATATTTATGTAGAATTAGTAACTTTATTGTCATAACCTTTTATTAACTATATTTACATAATTATTATTATATTAGTGATTATTATTTATTATTATATTATATTTTATAAATTATATATCCATTTTATTATAAATAATGTAAAATAACTTTAATGAAAATACTCAAAGCACCTATAATTATTAAAAATAATAACTTTTTGTCGCTCTTTTCTATATTACATTTGTGTTTAATTGCATTTTAGGTTAGTTATCTTATTGAGATTAGAAACACTAATTGTATTTGATTGGTTATATTTGAGTATGTTGATTGATTATATTTGATTAGTTGTATTTGAGTGTGTTTGATTGTTTGTATTTGAGTATGTTCATGTTTATAGATATTTTTATTTGAAGTTTGGGGATAACAAGAAATTTTAGATAACAAGAAAAAGAATATGAAAAATAATTGATAGTTGATAAATGGTGGGTGTGTTAGTCATTGTTGTATTTGATTAGGTTTGATGCTCAAACTTCTCCTTATTTGTGTAAAAATTAAATAAAATAAAAACTACAAGAATATAAAAAATAATTGATAGTTGATAAATAGTGGGTGTGCTAGTGATTGTTGTATTTAATTAGGTTTGATACTCAAACTTCTCCTTATTTGTGTAAAAATTAATAAAATAAAAATTACAATTCTCTTTTACATGTTTTTTTTCAAAATGTTCATTACTAAGTCAAATAAATTAATATCTATGCATTTTGGAATTGTTCCTTTGACATAAATACTTATTTCTGAAGAAAAAAAAATTCCTTTCAATTTTTTAATACAAATCACACTTCATTCATATATATATATATATAGGTTCTCAATATGAATGAATTGGATATACCTAGTTGTTCGACCACATACCATTCTCATTCTCATTTTGTAAAGATAGAAAACTTATAATTTAATTTTTTTTGTCAAATTATTATCATTTTTATAAACAAAATATCAAATTTATTTATTTCAAAAGATACAATATTAATTGCATTTAGTTTATTAATATAATAAAGTATAAGAGAAAGGTGTTTTGAAATAAACTTTTTGATATAAATTAGAATTAACTACCATGGGCAAAAAGGGTGGATCAATAACACACTACCCCATAGTATTTGGATACCCAAAAGCCCTCAATCTAATAACAAAATTCGTTAGATACATCTAAAGTGCACATTGTGACACATGAAATTATTCATCCCCTTCTCCACATAGTAATGACCAATATATAGAATTAACTACCATGGGCAAAAAGGGTGGATCAATAACACACACTACCCCATAGTATTTGGATACCCAAAAGCCCCAATCTAACAACAAAATTCGTTAGATACATCTAAAGTGCACATTGTCACACATGAAATTATTCATCCCCTTCTCCACATAGGTATATAGTTACTCTATAATGACCAATATAATTCGTAATCAAAATCATCATGGTATTGAAATTGACTATTAAATGCTCATATAAACAATCAAGGGATAATTACCTAAATTGTATGTATGTAAAACCTATATATTTAAGTCGTAATCAAAATCATCATGATATTAAAATTAACTATTAAATGCTCGGATAAACAACCAATGATAATTACCTAAATTGTATGTAAAATTAGTTAAACCAAAAGTTCAGTAATTCAAATTCAAATTCATTTTTTTTTATCAATTATAATATGTAATTATTTTATATATTTAATTCGTAATCAAAATCATCATTGTATTAAAATTAACTAGTTAATTCGTAATCAAAATCATCATTGTATTAAAATTAACTATTAAATGCTCATATAAACAACCAATGGATAATTACCTAATGTATGTAAAATTAGTTAAACCAAAAGTTCAGTCATTCAAATTCAAATCCATTTTTTTATTATCAATTATGATATGATATGTAATTATTTTTAATAATTTGAAGGTTTTTATGTTTCTCTTAATAATTTTCTT
Organism: Pseudotsuga menziesii; assembly: GCA_001517045.1. Lineage (NCBI taxonomy): Eukaryota > Viridiplantae > Streptophyta > Pinopsida > Pinales > Pinaceae > Pseudotsuga > Pseudotsuga menziesii. The sequence goes on from LPNX010826811.1 coordinate 753,262, forward strand.
TCATTAAAATATATTCACATGTACATATCATAAAACACAATTCAAAAGATTGAACATTTATTTGGGAAATTATCATGTTATAAGTTGAGTTGTAGTTTGGTGGATGATTTGCAATGTAACCATAGCAAATTCAAACCCCAGTGGACATAGAACCATTAATGAATGTTTACTCAATAAAATAATTTAATTTAAGTTTAAATTACTTTAAATAAATGATTAATAAAATGCTTTTAATACTCTATTGAAATTATTTCAAAATATATTACACTTGTTTTCTTAAGTCATTCTTATTCTCTTCTTTTTTATTTTCATTATCTTCATCTTTATAGACATACAAACAATTTGTTATAAGTTTTAATCATAACACTTTCTATTTCATATACTATACAATTACAAATTGATGTTAAACATAAATAGTTATCTTAGCTCTACAACCCAGTATGGGGGAGAGAGATCTTGTAACGTTATGTAATATTACATAACCATTTGCAATTTGGGTCACAAAAACAACCTGATATGGGGGATATGTTGTAATGTTCCTACCTAACAAAACAATAAAAAATAAAAAAGTTTAATTATCCGCCAAAAAAAAATGTGGGCCACAAAAATAACACAATATGGAGGAGATGTTGTAATGTTCATACTTAACAAAATAATAAGAATAAAAAATTGAATTATTAGCAAAAAAATGTTCGTAGTGAACAACCCTTGGTTTTATTGTACATAGTTTAGGAGGGCCTTGCAAACGGTTTTAAAACCATGTGCAAAGCCTCCTAAATAACCTATGGTTTTATTGTACATGGTTTAGGAGTTCGTTGCAAATGGTTCTAAGACCATGTGTAAGGCTTCCTAAACAACCCATGGTTTTAGGAGGGCCTTGCACATGGTTTTAAAACCATGTATGGGGAGATGTTGTAATGTTCTTTCTTAACAAAATAAAAAATAATAAAAAATATTATATGTCGGCCATTAATAGTATTAAATATTAATAATAAAAATACACCAAAACTGATACTTGAGTGCTTAACTAATGGCTAATAAAGAATGAATTTATAATAATAATAATAATGGTTTTACATAAAGCCATATTACATTCTAATTATGTTTAAAAAAAAAATTATATCTAGTTTGTAAAGTTGCTTTGTAACCATTTTCCTATAACAATCAAACAACCATAGAGGTAATAATAATAAGGTTATATCAAGTTTGCAAAGTTGTTCTATATTATGGGATTTTTTATAATCCACAAACAACCATAAATACAGGTAATATTGACAAAATGTTAGGATTATATCAATTAAAAATTCAAATATTATTTATAACTTCAAGAGTATAACCTAAGTGGAGAGGATAACACACCATCCCACAACCACATATATATTCTCATAATACAATTTGTCTCGCCCTCAAGACCATAAGTGATATTGAGAGTGTGGATACCTTGCCATTATACCTTGCTATCCCAACAACAACTGACTCACAAAGAGCCACAATCAACATTCTATGTAGATAGAATAAATTCCTTTCTCCTAACCACCTAAGATACACCCAATTGAATAAATACATAAGTGTGTGTGTCCCAAAGGGTTATCTCAAGTGGTTTGACTTTCCATGTTGATGAAGCCATATTATCCAAGGAAGTCATGAGGACGAATCCACCTAGGTTCCTTAGTGTTAGGCATACATGTTATCTACTGACGACATTTACCTTGTGCACCATCTACAAAATATGATGATGTGTCTAGAGGTTTCCCTAAGAAACTTTGACATGGAAAAAAACAAACCACCATAAATCCATCTTAACTTCAAATCTTTTAAGCATCAAAAGATTTACATCTTGGTTAATTTTTGATCCATCTCAATGCTTAATGGATATGGAGTTTGAATCTACATTGACATAAATCTCAATACAACATGATTTATTCAACAACAAAAAAATGATCAAAGGATAAAGAATATGATCACTTTACATGTAAGATTTCACAACATACATCTTCATATTATTAATTATTAAAATTCCAAAATCAAGAATAATCATAAGCTTGGTTCAACAAAATAAAATATTTATATTATACAAATATAAATATTACATTTACATCGTTATAATAAGACATCATTTACATTTAAAAATAACAAATTTCACAACACTACAATTCACAACTCTCCACAAGAAATACCTTGATCATATTCATATATGTTAGATTATATTTGTCCCACATTGGTTATGTACATATATTGTCTGTATTATTACCCTATATATATAGGCCTCTTCTGTACATTAGCATTGTGATTCAATATACAACCTGTTTTCTCAACATGGTATCAAAGCAGAGGTTCTGAATCACCTTTAAAAAAAAAATTCCTGCATCTTATTTTCTTTCCGGCGCCGCTAGTGTTCTCCAACGAATATCTTGCTCTGTCCTTTTCGGCTCTCTCTCTTCCTCTTATAGTTTTCAACGGCTCAATATACTAGGTGCTTTCTTCTCTTTTTTTCGTCTTGATTTCATATTTGTGGTCTGTTTCTGCATTTGAGCCTTCTCGATGGCACAGAACGAGATTCTTCATCATGTTCAGACTGTATTGGATGGCACAAACTATATGGTGTGGTCCGAATCTATGCGTAGCTTTCTTAAAGGCCACAAGCTTTGGTTTTATGTGACTGGGGAGGTCAAAAAGCCAGTTAAAGGGGCTTCTAAATCAGATGAGGATTTCACCACTCGTCTTATTGATTGGGATAACAAGCATCATTAGATTCTTAAATGGTTCCGTAACACTACTATCCCATCTATTTCTGCGCTCTTTGGCAGCTTTGATGAAGCCAAGGGTGCTTGGGATATGCTTGCTTCTTGTTATTCTTCTGTGGATGGTGCTCATGAGTATCAACTTCTGTTTGAGCTTTTCCATCTAAGGCATGAACCTGGTCAGAGTATAAATGATTTTCTTGCTCGCATGCAATCCTTGTGGAACCAAATTGATGTTTCTGATCCTATTTGGAAGGATCCCACTGATGCTGAGATGTATGTTACATGTAGAGATCAACATTTCCTTCACCAATTTTTGATGGCCTTGCGTGATGATTTTGAGCCTGTTCGTGTGCAACTTTTACATCGTTCTCCTCTTCCCACTTTGGACACTGCCATCTTCGAACTTGTCCATGCCGAGACTAGATCGCAGACTATGTGCTCTCAGCCTAGTCATACAGTGTTGGTTGCACCATCCTCTGGTTCTTCGTCATTCCAGTGAGAGCATTATGATAGGTTTGATACTCCTCGACTCCCTCCTAAGTCTCGAGATAACAATTACTGTCGCTATTGTCGACGTCGAGGGCACACTATTGACAAGTGTTGGCGTAAGGGAAGATCTACTGCACCAACAGCAGCAGTTGCTCATACTGAGAGTGGTTCATCTCCAGCTGCTCCCTCTTCAGTTGCTTCCTCTGGCCAGGCATCAAGATCCAGTGTCACCTTATCTGCAACTGACTTCGAGGCAATAGTCAACTAGGTCGTCCTATCTCATTCTGGTAATGCATCTTCCTCTGTCCTCTCAGTCTTGCCAGGTACTTCTTCCCCTTGGCTCTTTGACTCTGCTTGTTGCAATCACATGACACCTCACCCTACTTCATTTACCACATCTGCACCTTCACCTCCTTCCTCATTAATTCGCACAACTGATGGATCCACTGTGAATGTTAAAAATATAGGCACTATCAGTACACCTTCCCTTTCTCTTTCTAAAGTTTTTCACGTGCCTGAATTGTCCTTCAATCTCCTCTCTGTTGGCCAACTGTGTGAACTTGGATATAGACTTGTTTTTTACTTTTCTAGTGTGCTTGTGCAGGATCCTCGTACGAGCCAGACCCTTGGGACCGGGCGTAGAATTGGGCGCATGTTCGAACTCTCATCCTTACACCTCCCCACCACAAGCATCTCTACTGCTGCCCCTTCGTCATCACCATCTCTTGCACTTTGGCATTCTCGTCTTGGTCATGCATCTACATCTTGTGTTCAAATTTTAGCGTCAAAGGGTTTGTTAGGTTCAGTGTCCAATAGTCCTTTTGATTGTATTTCATGTCAACTTGGGAAACAACTAGCCTTGCCTTTTAATAATAGTGAGTCTCATGCTACTGCTTCTTTTGATTTAATTCATCTTGATGTTTGGGGACCTTCTCCTGTTGCTAGTATGAGTGGTTCACGTTATTTTGTTGATGATTTCTCTCGTTACACTTGGATGTTTTTAATGAAATCTCGTTCTGAATTATTGGATATTTATCGCACTTTTGCAAAAATGTTTGAAACCCAATTTTCAAAACCCATCAAAGCCTTTCGTTCTGATAATGCTTTAGAATATACTCAACATGCTTTTCAATCCATCCTCAAGCATTATGGCATTGTTTCTCACTTGTCATGTCCAGGAACCTCCCAACAAAATGGTCGAGTTGAACACAAACTTAGGCACATTTTAGACATTTTTCGTGCTCTGCTTCTTTCCACATCTCTTCCTACCCCGCTTTCGGGTGAAGCTACTCTCACAGATGTCTACACAATCAATAGGATGCCTAACCTTATCCTTGATAATTGCACTTCGCACGAGAGGTTGTTTTCCTCTGTCCCCTCCTATCATCATCTTCGTGTTTTTGGTTCTGCATGTTTTGTTTTACTCCAACCTCATGAATGCACCAAACTCGAGCCTCGCTCTCGGTTGTGCTGTTTTATTAGATATGGAGTGGAACAAAAAGGCTACCGGTGTTATGATCTTGTCTCTCGTCATCTTCGCATCTCCCGTCATGTAGTTTTTTGGGAGCATCGTCTATTCCATGAAGTTGGCAAATTCAACATGCCATCCTTCCCTCCCTTTACTACACTTCTTGAGATTCCTCTTTCTCCAACTCCCACTAGAAATGTTTTTCCATAGTCTACCTCGCTCGAACAGTAGTCATCTGATGCTCTCGACGTTGGTCCGCCTACATCCCCAGGTTCTGTTCCATCTGAGGATCTGATCTGCACTCCACCACCTGACCTTCACCGATCCACCCGAGTAAGATCCCTCCCATCCCATTTACAGGATTTTCATTGCTTTCATGCCTTAGCTACCTTGCATGAGCCTCACTCCTTTCGTGAGGCCTCCACTAACCCTCTTCGGTAGGCTGCGATGAAAGAGGAACTTGATGCTTTACACAAGAACAATACATGGGATCTGGTTGACTTGCCTCTTGGAAAGTCTATGGTTGGGTGTAAGTGGGTTTACAAAATCAAGACTTGTTTCGATGGTACTATTGACAGGTATAAGGCTCGACTTGTAGCCAAAGGTTTTACTCAGGAGTATGGTGTGGATTATGAGGAGACTTTTGCTCCAGTTGCTCGCCTCTCTTCTGTGCATGCTCTGCTGGTTGTTGCAGCCTCTCGACATTGGTTAGTTTGTCAGATGGATGTCAAGAATGCCTCTCTTAATGGTGATTTAAGTGAAGAAGTCTATATCCAGCCACCTCCTAGATGATCTCATCCTACAAACAAGGTTTGTCGTCTCCGTCGAGCTCTATATGGACTTAAGCAAGCTCCTCAAGCATGGTTTGCTAAGTTTAGCACTATTGTCTCTAGCCTTGGCTACTCCATCAACTCATATGATTCAGCCTTGTTTATTCGCCGCACAGACCGGGGTACCATACTTCTTCTACTATATGTTGATGACATGATCATCACTGGAGATGATATCACTGGTATTCAAGAACTTAAACAGTTCCTTAGTCAGCACTTTGAGATGAAAGATCTTGGCCCTCTTAGCTATTTTCTTGGTCTTGAGATCTCTTCTTCTTCTTATGGTTATTACTTGACACAGGCCAAGTATATCTCTGATCTGCTTTCTCGGGCTAATCTCACAGACAGTAAGATTGTTGACACTCCAACTGAGCTTAATACTCATCTCACTCCTGGTGATGGAAAGCCTCTTCATGATTTTACCTTATATCGGCATTTAGTTGGCAGTCTTGTCTACCTTACTGTCACTCAGCCTGATATCTTGTATGTTGTCCATCAGGTGAGTCAGTTTATGGCTACTCCTTGCTCCACTCATTTCTCAGTTGTCCTCCGCATTCTTCGCTACCTGAAGGGAACATTATTTCATGGGCTCTATTTCTCCTCTCAGTATTCTCTTCAGTTGCATGCTTATACTGATGCTGATTGGGCAGGTGATCCGACAAATCGTCGCTCTACCACTAGTTATTGTTTCCTACTTGGCACTTCGGTTATCTCTTGGCGAAGTAAGAAACAAAGTGTTGTTGCTCGCTCTAGCACCGAGGCAGAATATCGTGCTCTAGCTGACACTACCTTGGAGCTTATTTGGTTACGATGGCTGTTACAGGATATGGGTGTCTCTCTTTCTTCTGCTACTCCTGTATACTGTGACAACAGGAGTGCTATTCAGATGCTCATAATGATGTTTTTCATGAACGGACCAAACATATTGAGATTGATTGTCATTTTGTCCGTCATCATCTTCTTCAGGGCTCACTACAGCTTCATTCTATCACGTCCCGTGATCAACTCGCAGACATCTTTACAAAGTCACATCCTCCAGGGCGTTTTCGTGATCTTGTGTCCAAACTCAAGTTGGTCTCTCACACTCCACCTTGAGCTTGAAGGGGGCTGTTAGATTATATTTGTCCCACATTGGTTATGTACATATATTGTCTGTATTATTAGCCTATATATATAGGCCTCTTCTGTACATTAGCATTTGTGATTCAATATACAACCTGTTTTCTCAACAATATCATAGTATAGTTGTATCATATCAATACAATAACTAATCCATATTACGATTCACACAAATACTCGTACAATATATTCTTGGCTCATATTAAATTAGTTCTATGATACTTAATAACTATGCATTTTTATTTAAAAATTTAAGTAAATTATAATATCACTTTCTTTTCTTTTAATATATATAAAAGGTCATCATGTACTTTCATTTATTTTATAAATAACATTTAATATAAATTGGATTTTACAAAAGATTAACCTTTTTCTCAACATTATATTCAAGTAATTGATTCCATATAACTCTTTTCTCAACATTATATTCAAGCAATTGATTCTGATAGAACAAGAGCCACGAGGTGGTAATGTCCCGGAAGGAAGGATTAGCTGGAACTTTTTAGCCGAAGCTTTTAGAAAAAAAAGATAGTGCAAGCAGCCGTGCAGCAGTGGGAAGGTTTGGGAAGGTTTGATGTCTGTAATAGTAGAACAATTTTAAAAACTGAAATTTCAATAATGCAAAAAAAATCTTTGCAAGAAAAGAGTAAAGGATTTATTGAAAAAATTATCTATTTTGTTTTAAAACATTAGTATTTTTTTAAGCAAGGATTAGTGATCTATTTTAACAGTGTTAAATTAAAGTGCTATTTAGAAAGTATAAAGAGGCACTTGAGGGTTTTTATCATTTTAAGGCGTTAGTATATTGAATGTTAAACTAAAACCAGGTTTGTTTAAGAAAATAGATTGCAAAAACCTATGGAGAGAAGGTATTCGTGTGGCAAGACAAAGATAAAAAAGAAGCATAAATTCATCTATCAATTTTCAAACCACATTACTCAATAATGAGAATAAAGTAAAAGCTTAATTATAGTTGGTAAATAGATCGAAACAAATCACATTTATAAGTTGATAACTTGAAATAATTTGTAAATGAAATAATATCACAACTGATAATAATAAAAATGTATACAGAGTTTTTATTTTTAAATTTAGAAACCTTAGAATTAAGTCTGTAATAGAGTTTATGCTCTGCGACTTGGCGTACTGCTATAAGATCGCATCAGAACACTCTGCATAGGTAACTGTGTGTTGTAGTGACGACCTTCGCACTCCGAAGGAGATCTGCCTATGTGTCTGTAACACTCTTTGTGTAATCTTGCTATAAATCTGAGAAGTTTAATAAGAAAAGGAATTTCAAAGCTGTTGATCGATCGCTGGCAAGTTGGTATCAGAGCCAAGCAACAGTTTTGTTCTGCATTCATTTCAAATTCTACTATAAGTCTATTTGTTACAGTTGGTTTCTGCATTTAATCTGTTGAGTTTGAATCTAGCAAGTATGGTATACCATTAGGTAAACGGAAATGGTTTACTGAGTGATCGGTGAAGTCTTAGGAGTTTAAAGTGGTCATTGGAAGGGTAATAGCCATTTGAGTTGAGGCACCGTAAATCCCGTCATTGGAAGGGTAATAGAACTCCTTCACCCATGGACCCATCGATGGATACCATCTCTCACACCCAGCTAGACTGCCAACAAGATGACAATGGAGAAGTCTCTCTAGCAGAAAGACGCTCTACTTTCACAAATGAATGTAGCACATCTGATTCCTCAATCATTAATATTGATAACCTAAATCCTTCTTCTAATTGGGAACTTCCTCAGATTATCCCTAAGGATGTATATAAGTTACATTGGTGGAATTATATTGCTTGTACATAGATTAAAGTGTCATTTGTAGATATCTCATTCATATACTTGGAAGAGCCTGTTCATATAAACCTAATAGATAGACAACAAATTGATTGGGCACGGAAACAAGGTTATAAATACGCCCATCTAGGAGCCATTCGACTTGGTCTTGGCCCCTTAGTTAGACCTTTCTTATCTGTGTCTTCCTTATGTGTTGCAGTAGATACTCGCCATCTAAACTTTGCTGATGCTATCATTGGTGGCTTTACAACCCCTCTTCATAATGGTCCCGCCTTTGGGACCATCTTCCCCAAGTTCAGTGTTAGCCTTGACGACCCTCATATTTATAATTTATTAAAGGCTTACATTCTCCCGCAGGGATTTAGTATGATGACTAGATCTAAGATTATCCAGCTTAAAAGTCTTGTCTGCATACGATTCGGCAATGACACTCTCCCACCTCTTCGAACCAAGGTTCATCAGAGTTCACACCTGCTTAGCGTGGTGGAGATTGACAAATCCAACCAAGCTCAACTAGTCACATTCGATTGGACCAGCATCACTTACCCCCAAAATTGGGAAGTGAAATATAATGAGCTGAGAAATGCCGAAGCATTAAGATCTTCTCTTGTAAATAAACCTTTGACATTTGACAGACAGACTAGTTCATTTAGATGTCCAGAGTCTACACTTGCCCCTGCATTCTCCCTTCTCCCCAGATCTTCTTCCAGTGCTTCTGAGCCCTTTGACAGAAGCCTACAGCAAAGAAATCCTTTTGTATCATCCACTGCTACTCCTTCCTACACCGGTTTACATCCTTCAGAACATCGAGGACAGCACAAAGATTGTCCAGCCTGTAGGAAAACTCTTCAGAAGATAGAACACCATCGACACAAGCCTACTTTGGGAATGTTTACGTTGCCTAGGTAGAATGATTCTTATGAGGCAACTATCCAAGGTCGCATATCTTTCTTTCCTGGAAGGAATCTGCCAGACACCCCATTCAGACAGTATACATCTGATGGTACTGTCAAAAAAGAATTCTTACCTTGCAGATCTTTTGGACCAGAAGAGTCTGTATCTGATGAGGCAAAGCTTCAGAAGTGGGGTAACCTGCAATTAAAATTAACTACCCAGAATGTAGATGACATGGCTCTAGAATTGCTTCAGATAAAAGCCAATGTCACTGAAGAAAAAGAAAAAATAGCCATGGTAGAAAGCAAGCTAGAACTAATGAATCACCTTTTAGCAGACACCGAAGAGATTAAGGAAGCAGTTGCAAAAGCAGCTGATAAAATTGACCAGAGAATGGCTAGACTTGAAGAATTAATCAGCGAGATGAATGAGCTAAAGAAAAAGGCTCCCAAACTCAGTCCTACTGCTTTTGCCTTAGCAACCCAAGGATATGCCAAGAAAGATACAAAGAAGAAACATGAACGTAGCTATTCCTTTGGAATGTTTACAGTTCAAGAAAACAAAGAAGAAGAAGAAGACACCTGTCCAAAATTTACTTTTGGACAAGATGAAGAATACTTCAAAGAAGTCCAAGAATGGATAGTACACTTCTGATTAGAGAGAATTTGAGGTCTAAAATGGGCCTCAAAAGGACCAAAATGTACTATAAAAATCAACCAATTACAGTCTAGTAGATGACATCATCCCCCATGGTTGAGGTGGCATTGCATGAGTTAAGAATGCTTATTTGTCACATTTTCTATGGTGGATGAAAACCCATAGTTA